>CAKNWW010293324.1:0-16093 GCA_932074435.1 Andricus kollari | reverse complement strand
ATGCTCCGGGTTTAATTTGTCTTGAGTTTGACTTCAAGACGGTGATGTCTGGCTGCGTCTCAAAGATAAGACGAGACATCAGATAATGTCTCACTTTTATGGTCTGAGCAGGGTGATTTGAAGTCAGCGTAGACTTGTTTGAAGACGAACCTTTTTGGACTCAGAAATGAGACAGTTAACAGATGCGAAGGATTAAAATTATGAACGAAAAAGTTGCAATTTTTAAATTAGTAATTTTCATTTAATTATTTTCGGTATCGTCGCCAAATAGGTATAATACAAATAAAAATCCGGAAATGAATAAATTCAACCTATATCATATATTTTTATACAATGTCGTATATTGTATACAAAAATACCAAATTATTTAAACAGAATCAAAAACTAGCTTTTATGGTAGTCAGAATGACATTTTTTGTCAGGACGGGTATACATGTCCTGGCCTTTAGGCAACTTTTTTACTATTTTAAGACATGAGATAAAATCTGACTCCTTTTTAGAAATGAGACATTCAAGTTGGAACCAAGACGAAGAGTTTTTAATCGCGGACACACCATACCATACCACAGGAGTGCCCAACAGTTTACACGCGATGATGTGAAGTTTATAACATTGTTACCTAAGTTTCTTACGACATATGTCGTCCCCATTTTTTGTGGAACTGAAATAATCAGAAATGCTAAGCTGATTAACGGGTCGAGAAAAAGTCAGATGTCGTGAACAATTGAAGATGCATATTACTAACTTCACATAATCGCGAGTGCACTATTGGGCACACCACATTACACCACAATTACTTTTTTATTAATTTCCATAATTAAGATCCTGATGAAAGGACCATAAAAACAATTTGCCTAATGTAAGAGAAACTATTTGTCAAATTTAGATGGAAAAAGAGAAAAACTGATTTTTTACCTTCATGACCGTTGCGTTTGGCTTTAATGTTGACAAAAAAATAGTGGAGTGTTTCATAATCAATTCCTATTTCTCTTCTGAATAATAAGGATTAGCAAGGGCATTAACAATGCCGCATGAAATCATATTTGTGTGGAGGGAAGATCATATCATAACTTACGTAAGTGCATCAAATTTAAAACATCGAAATCTGAATGATTGCGTTTATTAGCAGAAAATGTTCTCCACTGGAGGAGTGGGGTGTCGCAAAGAACGCTGTTTACTCCATGTCCCTTCTGCGTTCCTTTTATGATTTTTAATAATTGTATTCCAATACTTGCTCTTGACACTTAATCACTTTTGACTATAGAAACTTGGGAATCAATTTTATCAAGGTTCGTCTCCTTCCTTTCTTTCCCTTTGTCTAAGAATTGTTCATTTTCTTTTCTCTGAGAATCGAATAATGAAATATTGAAATACTGACAAAATATTTAGTTCCAATTCTTCATTTCAACTCCCTTTTATCAGGTTTTCTTTTATTCTTCCTTCTCATAAATGTACACTTTCCCATAACGGACATAACTCTTATAGGTATGGAATAAAAATGATTTATAGTACATAGGTTTATATAAAATAATTGGACATATGTAAATAGATATGATTCTTAGAAAAGAGAAGAAACTACATGCATATAATAGAAGGACGATGCGTTAGCATAGACTAGAAAAGAAATGTATGAAAGAAATGGTTTTACTAATATAAATTTAGACATTAATAGAAAATAGTATTAAGTAACACTGATCAAAAAAATATGACCTATTTATCCATAAAATTTTATTTTCGATTAAGTTTTTAATTGTGAATGCGAATCTGATCTTCAGTTTTTGCCTACGCCTCAAGTTTTTGAGATTTTTTCGGTCAATAATTTTTTCTTAATGAAAAATCGAACTACACAGGTAACACAATCTCTGACAATGACATGATTTAAAAGCAAAAAGTTATTACCTTCTGTAAAAAGCCAATTTGACAGATAACCCCTAGATAAAACTTAAAATGTAGAACTCGATTGTTCAGACCCATGTAATATTTTTAGTATTTATAATCAAAGGTTTTCTGGCTTTTCGGGTTTCTAGTCAATGTTTATTAATTTCGTTGCTGATGCAACGTTTCACCCACACGACTAATCTAATGAACTGCGTTTATCTATGGTCAATATTATAAATTACATTTTTTCAGCTGATTCGTGCATAATCCTATTATAAAAAGAACATGCATTTCGGCCAACTGTATGCTAAGTCCCTAAACCCTATTAGTGAATTCAGTTAGCCATTAATATCTAATGTAAGTCACGGTAGAATTAGCCAATCGGCTGTCGAGAATCGAGAGCAAGATTCGATAAATCGATAATGTAAAAAAAGATTCGATAACTCGATAATTCAAGTAGGCGCAAATTTCAAAAGAGTCAACATGTCTGGCTTCAATTATTATAAATAATAAATAAAATAGTTACCACTTAGGAATACAAATAAATTTGTTTAAGTCGCGTTAGTTATAAATTAGGCGCAATTCATTGTTATTTTCTCTATACATAGAGGAAAGGGAAGAAAGCGTTTTCAAAATTCAAAACAAACTCAAAATTTTGAGTTATCTCTAAAACGGTGAGAGATACGCATTAACTGAAAACATTTACACGGATTTCGAAAGGGGCGTGGTTCTCGACGATCCCGACCTAAACCGCTAAACAGATTTTCGAAATTAAAAATACAAAATTTTACATAATTATGAACGCGGTCAGAAATACGTGAAAACTAACAAAACTTTAAGGATTTTCAAGAGGGGGATTTTTCTTAACCAACGCAAACTAGCCCAATAAGAAGATATTCATTCGGATTAAAAATAATTGAATGGCGAGTTTGGATTGATTCGCATTTATCGGATTGAAGTTGATGTTCGTGCAAGAATTCTGAAGGATTGAAAAGTCGCGCCGATTGAAACTGATAAAGATGTTCGGATTCAAGTTTAAGTTGACACACGGATTGAAAGGGACTGAAAGTTGGGTTCGGAATGTTTTTCGATTAACTGGGATTGAGCACACAGACTTAAGGGCATTGCAAAAATTAAAACTTGCTTAGAATGATTCTTGGAATCATTCGGATTGGGCATCGGATTGAGAAGGAGTGAAAGTTTGTTTCCGGTTGGTGTGTGATTCATTCGGAGGTTCGGACGGGTATCGGATTTAGTCGGATTCATTTGACTAAATCCGATCGGCGGATTCATTCGACGGTGTATAGCGACGTGGCGCTGTACACCGCCTAAACTGAACGTGGAGCAGTGGAGAATCGAGGTATCGATTTTTATCTCTTACATTTATATGCCAAAAGGTTTCCATCGTTTGCTACAATATATGAATAGATTTATTATTCAATATATTATTCCACTTTCAGTTTTTAAAATAATCGCTTTTACTCCAATTTTCTCGAAAATGGTTGGGGTACTGAAAAAAATGATAGAAATAATAAAAAATATGTCTTTCATTGATTTCTACAATTTCAATCGTACAACTTTTGCAGTATAATCAATAGATTGGGAATATATTGAAAAAAAACTTGTTTGTATTATGAGCTTGGGGCACTACTTTCATTATTGATTATACTTAGTATAGTTTTTATCGAGAAGAAAAGCAATCCTTAAGGATTACTATTAACCCTTCGAACCAATTTGGCTGATGAAAATCACGAGGTTCGAAGTTCAATTGGATGTACGAAAATTGCGAGTGTGCGTAGGTTCCAATGACGCCCATGGACAATAAAATATGAGGCCTCAGCTTAGTCAATTATTGGGAAGACCATCAGGAAAGAATCGAGAATTGACCCTCTGGGTTAAATGAGAAAATGCCAACAGGATAAGAAATCGCCTAACTGCCCGTCCTAAATATAGGGATGTTTTTCACACATAATAGGGATGTTTTTCACACGTAATACGAATTCTGGATAAAAATTAAAAAACTGAAAGAGCGAACCAAATTTTAAAAAACTTTATTAAAGTCACTCATCGACCTTTGATAATACTTTTGGGTCGGAATTGATCATTTACTATGAGAGATCCAGCATGGCTACATACTTTAAAAAAATGCAATGCATTTACAGAGTTCCGTGAAAGTTATGAAAGATTTATCAACGGTTTCCAGAAAAAAATATTTAAAAAGTTATACAGGGTAAACACTCGCAGAAGGCTGTGCAAATTTGACTTGAAACCACACTATAAAAAATGTATGTTGCAACTTTCCATTAAATGTATTGGAAGTTTATTTTCGAGACGTAACGTAAAGGTCGAATGTTGCGGAAGAAAGTTTTAAAAAAATTCGCAGGCACGGAGAATCGAACCTTGACGGGCAAGCTCAAAATCTAGTGTGTTACAAGTAGACTATCAGGGCACAATTCTCATCTTACTTAAATAGAGGATTACTCATCAGCTAGACCGCCTAAAGTGAGTGCAACCTAAAATTCCAATACTGGTATTGTAAATACTGTTTTGTAACGCATGCACGAAATCTTCGCTTTTCGCGGCATGATTTGCGTACGGGAAGTGATCAATTCCAAAAACGTGGTAAAAAGCAGGTATAAAAAGACTTTTTATAATTTTTTTCACTGTGACGAGTGATGCCCGAATCTACCACTCAGTGAAAAGGCCCGTGTGATTCTGCCAGGCTGCTATTTATCATTTTTCACTGTGGGCAGTGATGCCCGAATCTGCTACTCTCTGAGAAGACCTGCCCGATATTGCCAGGTTGCTCATTATCGTTTTTCAACATGAGAAATGATGCTTGAATTAGCCACCCTGTGCGAAGACCTGCCTGATTTCACCAGGCTGCTACTTATTGTTTTTCACTGTGGGGTTTGATGCCCCGGGGAGGCTTGCTCCATATAGCTTGAACCTGATATATATTTTGGGAAGTGATGCGCAAGGTGACATAAATCCGCTGGGATGACTTGTCCTGGGTGGTTTTTATTTGCGAGGTAGGGATGCCCAGACAAGCCTCAAATGATGAAAAGACATGCCGTCGACGAGTTTCTGTGAGAGATGATGTCCCGGGTCTTTTAAAGCACATTCCTAATTTCAGATTTGATATGATTCTTTCTGTTACACCTTAAAATGAGTCAAATTTTCCACCTCAATTAGGTTCTTTTTCTTTATTGGATCTTTTATAATTAATGATCAATTTCAACTTAAAATCGTATCAAAAACTCTATTTGTACAAACTTTTATGAAAATCGCCACGAATGTATTTGACTTTAGCAAAATGTAATTAAGTGTAAATGTAATATTCGTAGCATCTTTTTTAAGAATTCGTGACTTTAGAAAAATAGTGAACTGCAATGTGTGAGTGAAAAGTAAGCGTCAGTGTCAGTAAGGGAGAATACACGATTAACTCAGGAACGAGGTTCGTGAAATTAAACGTTACTCTATCCTTTCTTATTACCATATGTTGGAAAAAGAACAGACTTACGCTACGTTCATGTTTCTAGTTGCCCAATCAATTGAGTTTTCTCCTTAAACATTGTCTCTGCTATGGGAAATCGAACCCTTGTTCGCCTTGTACGGCATGCCGGTTCGAAGGTCAGTCACGGTGAACCGCAACCAACTTCAACTTAAGCTTGGTACTAAACACTAGCTATTTTGAGGATTTAATTCTCTGATGTTGCTAAAATATTTTAAGTGAGAAATAAAAAAAAAGATCCAACCTTTTTTTTTGAAAATTCAAATTTTTATTTTAAAAAATAATTTTTTCCTGATCAAAAATTTTAATTATGTGTACGCTGTTGTACCTAAAAGTAAAAAAGTTCCTATGAACTTGTGTGCGAAATAAAAACTGTTTTTTTGTCCCTAAGGTTATTAAAAATTCTCAATAAATAAAAATCCTCTGCAGGATTCAGTTATCTGATATTGCCCATATATTTTGAGCCAAGAAGGTAAAAAATCCATAGAGCTCTTTCTTTGAAAATTCAAATTTTTATTTTTCGAAATTATTTTTTTCTAATAAAACTTTTTAATTATTTCTGCTTTGGGATACGTAAAATATGTAGTAGAAAAGTTCTATAAACTTTTGTGTTAAATGAAAACTGGGCCTTCTTCATTTCTCTCTTGAAATATTCAGGCAATATCAGGGAATTTAATCCTGCCAAGAACTTGCGTTGAGTAATAACTTTTGGTTGAAGTGGTTGAGGCTCAACGTGCAGTGTTGTATCCACTGCACTACAATATCGGGTGATAAACAGCAATGTTTTTAAATATAATATTATTAATTGTGTTCAAGAGAACAGTAAAGGTTTCCATCATGCATTTCACGTTACTCCATTTAAACAGTAACTCTATAGGTTACAGTATACCGTTTTTTATGTGTCGATCACGCACTTAATAGCCTTATTTATTTCTTACTAAAGCTTTCTATTTACCCTCAGCTGTTTGATCTTTGGCGTCTTCTTCTCATATTTCCATCGCTTCAAGCCTCCCCACCACTGCCACTATTACTTAGCTCCAGTAAAGAAAAATGAAAAGAAAAATAAGGCCCAGAAACGGGTTTCAATTTTTCCGTCAGCTGAGTATCGAAAGACAAGCATAAACGAGGCTTTCGAGCTTAATGGAAGTGCTGAGGTCTATTGTTGCGTAATTTCTTCCGGAAAAAGTGGTGCGCGCTATCGACTTTACGTCGTTGTTGATGCACCGGAGGTTGGCTAACCGCCAACACTGTTTTCATCTGATAGACAAATTTCCGAAGCTTCAAGAGGACGCAAAAGTCAGTTGGGCTCATCTCTGTCGTAACCTCTTTTATCTCATAAAACGAATTTTTCAATTCATTACCCTCAATTTGGTCACAGCATTCAATATATCGGAAGATACAATCAATAACGTGACGAAAAATTTATATATTTCTCAACTTTTCTACACATTGCTGTTGGTATCCGGAAAATTTATGCTACACAAAAGAAGATAGAAGTTCGAGCTCTCTTGAGTTTGAATTTCAAGTTCCGCTGGTACTTGTGGATGTGCTCGATAGCAATATTTGAAAGGGAACCGGGAGGAGTAGGTTGCTTCAACTAGTGAATGAGGTTGTTAGGCACGGTAGTAAGATGAATCCAATTTCCAGTGAGGGTTGAATTACGTTCTTGTATCAACACACATATGTACGCACGGTGATTAATTTGACTAATGCCTCGAATTAACAGAAGCACACTCCACGAACAAGTATGTCATATGTAGATCACGCGTTACAAACCCTTCAGCTGTCAGGTTTCAGCTTTGAACTTTCAGTGAGTACATTCATAGTTTCAATCATGCATTAGTTACGCTGTGTCTTTTACGTGACTGCTATCATCGTGTTTAAAAAAAAAATCCCTTATATGTATACAGTATGTGAAATCGCTATAGAATTTTTTTAATTTTAGCTTCATTTTGCATGAAATTTATTTGGTACCTTGATCTTGAATGAAATCTGATGATCTGATTGATCTTGAATGAAAATGACCTGGAGATAATAAAGTTCTTATAAGAAACCGATTACTAATCGGAATTTTGCAGCGTATATCTGAGAAACGCATTTTTTCGTTTAGGAACGTGGAAAAACATATGTGGAAACTCACATAAAAATTCACGTGAAAATAGGGCCTCGAAAATACCTCTGTCACGGATTCAGAGTATTATCTATCTGAAAAAAGCCTTCACTTAGTAATATTTAACCATAATATCGGGTATAATTACCATGTCAACTTGTTGTATCTTATTTTTCTAAACGAAAAAATCCGATTTCTGCGAGTATTTCTACGTAACAATGTCTACGTACAATCTACGAGTACATACATTTTCAGCTGTGTGGGGATTCTTTTTCTTTATTATTCTTTAATTTTCATCATTCTGATTATAAAATAGAATATATTGGCTAGAAATAAAGTAAATTTTAATTTGAAACATATGTATAATATATAGTTTCTGACCATATGGTGCAAAATTTGTTTCTTAATCAATATCATTAAAAAGTTTACAGAAGCAGAAAATGAAGATTATAATATTTTGCGTAACTTCATATTTGAAGCGGTATCAGCTTTATGGGAGTGCATGCATTGCAGTGAATTATTTTTGGCAGATCACACATTTTACAATCACGAGACAAGCTAATCATGCATGTTCATAAACTAGCGTGTTAATATACCAGAAATCGCGTGGGTATTCGGTGACAATTAGCGGGAATTGGTGAATGCGCACTCGAAATCATTATTATGCAAATGAGGCGAGAGCGAGTTGGCAATGTCGTTCAGATTATTTAGGCCGGTGTCATTAATTAGCATGATTTACGGCTGATCGGAACGAATAACAGTCGATTATGTGCCACTGGACAGCAAATGTTTCGGTGTGTAATCATCTAGAATGTTATATTTATGAACTCGATGCGAAATTGATGGGTTACAAAGTTTCCAGGGCTTGAAGAAGGGTGCAGGGGAGAGAGAGTGTGCACAGGGAATATTGCTTCAATTTAATACGCTCTAAACGTAGGCTAATAGGTGTATTTAGCAATTAACGCACGCGCGAATAAGGGGCACGCATATTGGTCTCGCTCAAAATAGGCCAGGACTTGTAATCAATACCAATTGCCGAGGTCTTCCGCCCGAACCTAATCGAATTATATATCTAATGGTGTCTGTCAACGTAAACCTTAAATTAAGTAATTCCTAACTAATGTCAAATACAATATTAAGTAACAACAAAGATTACATAATACATACACTACCGTTACTTACAATTTAGCATGTGGACACCGGCCACCCATTTTTTATCATTTAGAATGAATTGATTTTGGATTGCTAATTTTATTAATTCGAAGTTTAAATTTTCTTTCTTAAATATGTTCAAAGATATCTAAATTTCGAATAACATTAACAGAGGATAAAGTCATTTTATAAATTTTAAAAAATTTTAAAAATTTTGAAAGTCAAGTGCATACATAATATACGCTTGATGCCATTTCGTAGAAAATATCAATTAAAATTATTACTAAAAAAACTAGATAGAGAAATTTGAATATAAGGGTTCACACGCCACTGGCTGTTTACGTTTGGATTCCCTTTACTTACGGTCACGGCCGGCAAGCAATGCCCAAAACCATTGATACAAACAAATGTGATGGCAAGCAATGCCGTAACCATTGGTACAAACAAATTTGATGGCAAGATATTTATATTTTTGGCTTTCTCATATATTTATTTATACAGAAACTGTTTATAATAATCGTTACTGTTACCGTTTTAATTAGTTTCGCGATTAAATGTCATTTCGACATTAATACGAAGCAGTTCTGGAAAACATAATTTTTAAACGATGAGTCCTGACCTTGAGGGTCATTGGGATTTTATGGAATACAATTTTAAATAAAAACAAATTAATAATCGGACCAAAATTGTAAGCTCTAGATAGGAAGTCCTAGAAGAAAATCAGTATAAAAGAAGAGCTTCCAGTACAAATTTCTCAGAAACGAAACTTCCTTTTTTTCTTATTATTTAACTACTGTTCAAGAAAAAAATAAGGATATAACATACTTAACTTTTTTTTTGTACAGGTCAACAGCTTCAATGTCACCCGTTCACTAAGAAAGTAGGACTAAGCGAAAACCTTCCAGTACAGTGGTGTAAAAAACCAAATATTCTCATTTTCTCTAGTTCTTAACCATAGATTACTACAAAACAATAGTATAACATAGAAAATTTTAGTTTCTATTAAATTTCCACATGCCAAGACCTTCAATTGTGAGCCATTTTAGAAGAAAATCGAACTACAAGAAGAACTTTGAGCATTGTGGCCTTCTCTCCCCTTTACCTAGTGTTCTGATAGGCGGAAAGACAAATAAATTACTTCAGAAGGATTTTCTCATACGAAACATGAAAAGATATAATTGTTTAAACAGGATAATAGGATGAAACAAGATCCTAGTGGATGTGATCGATAGCGATATTTGAAAGAGAACCGTGATCAAGTGTCGAGACATATAATGTAATATAATCGCCAATTCTAAGAGGCAGACATTTGTCTTCACGCAAAGTATGGATTTTATTTGCTTCACAAATTTATGACTTTCACTTTCGAATTCAACACAGTCATTAAAAATTAACATGTTGTAATTTGTACAAGAAATAATGGAGGCTATACCTATAGGCACGGGATGGGAACAAAAAAGAAACGCTTAACCACTATCAACATTCCCCTATACCTAATACCTATATGTATACCTATATGTTTATATTCATATTCCTCTATATTTTTTGTCTAGCAGGTCTTGTACTATGACTAAACTTTCTGACCGAATTAAAAGCGAATTTCGCATTCGTTAAAAAATTACCCCATACGTCCAGTATATAGCTTACTTTACTTGTTAGATCCTGTAAGTTCAGAATTCTTGAAGGTCGTGATAGTTTCAAAAATTTTATTACAGAAAGGTAGCCATTATTCTTTTCAAATTACAATTTCCTTTGCAGGCCCAGGGCTCTCGACGTTCGCTGGGGATACGTTGCAATATCCACCGAACGTGGTTCCATCGAACTGAAAAGTGCGGCGCAAAGAATACTGTACTTCGGTCTCATCTTCTATTCATATCGTGGGTATAACCATGCCCTAATCCTTCCTCGGTTGTTCATAGTTTTAATCGAAACCTGCTTTAAATTGTAAATGTAACGAGCAGCTCGTACTACTATAATATCGTGTTATGACCAACGACGCCGAATACACTTTGCACTCTTACCGCTGCGTTATACACAATGAGAAATTGTATTTCGAGCAAGAATTCGCCCGATTTCCATTATAACTTTCTGCGCGGCAATTTTTCTCTGGAATTAATGGAATCATCGTACACAAGTTGCCGATATAAGTCTTGACTTTTGGTTTTAACGGACCTTTCGAATTACGGATACTTATCCGGAAGTTAAGCCGCAAAATTGACCCCGAATCTGCATTTTGTGATGAAAGAATGAAACTTCGTCAAAGTTTTAGTGGTTCTATATGAAACCGATATAGAGTTGTAGCTGGTTTTGGCCTCCATGAAGGGGCCTTATAGTACAATTCATTTAAAATATAGTAATAATAATTGTTCACTTTACAGTAAAAATAACTATATCAATTAATTCTACGTGAAAAATTACTGCAGAAACAGGTGTTGCATTGCCCCACCCCCCTTTCAGACTATGGTTATAATTCATTTATGTTTAATTCGAAAGAGAAATTGAAAATTTAACACATGGTTCTTTGGTATTTTTCAAGTCGAATCTATTGGCGTAGTTTTGTTTAGCATAATTTTAATGTTTAATTATTTGTTCATAACAAATTTTTGAATATAAAACTTTGTAACTAGCTTTTGATGCCGAAGATCATTGCTATTGGCGCTGATGGAATTCCAGTAGGAGGCCGTCCATGTACCACGTGGACAATTTTTCATCTTTTTTTGAGCGCCTCGCCACCATTGTGGACAAACGTAAACATTTGACAACCCCACACTGGGTCCTCTGTCCACGTGGACTTATTTAAATTTTTACGAAAATATGGATATTCTTGGTATTCAAAAGCTAGAAAGTCAAAAAGAGCGGTGAATTGTCTGAAAAATTTGGCTGTTCTCCAGAACATAAGCTCAGTGATATAAGGTAGGAAGGCCAAACAAAAAGTAATTAAATGTTTTCTATAGCTTGTCATGTTTTTCTGAAAAGAAATCCGCAGATTTAGGAGAACGCCTGTCCACGCCAACTTTAGATACCCCCACCCGCCAAAAAAGAATCCACGTGGTATATGGATGACTCCTAAATTTTTGTACATCCTGCATAGTTTCGCTCGAGTTTCCTTCCGCCCTATAAACATTTTTCAAGAACGAGAAGTAAGGGAACTCTTAACTCCTAACTGATAACTCACAAGTCACAGCTCACAACTTGCAACTCATAAGGGGTTGGGAAGTAAGGGAAAATGAGGGGAGCAGAACTAAGGAAGGTCAGTTGAAATTTGGGGGAAGCGTGGAGAGGGGAAAATAGATGAAGAAGACGAAGTTAGGGCTGGTCAGCTGGTACTCAATTTCTATGCAGCAGCTGAAGATTTTTCTCTAAATCTGTGTTAGTGAAAAGTGAGCTCCTAATTTTCTTTAGTAACAATTTCTAATAAGCTATTAGATGACTAATCAATTTATTGAAATATATTTTCTTTCAGCCATCTATTCCAGTAAAAAATTAAAAATGAAGATTCTTAAAGAGATATTTTAAGTTTGAGGTATTATAAGGAACGCATCATTGTTTGGGAATTTTAAAAATTTAGGAATAAAGATTCATTATAGTGATATTTGACTGTCTGTGCAATTATAAAGTGAGGCTGACAATTCCGAAGTTCAGATAACTGGAATTGAAATTAGCCCAGAACATATTGGAAATGCAATTTTATATTAGCAGCCACACTTTTCAAACTACGTATGTTTAGTTTGAATAATCATAAGAGCTATACGCTGCAAGTCACACTGTGGCAAGTGACATTGCAGCAGATCACATTTACGGCAAGTCAAGTTATTAATTCGTTATTTTCGCAATAAATATTAAGTTTCACGTACATTTAATACTACATTGATACAGCTAAATTTGAAGTTTTTATATCCAACTTAGCTTTGGCCAAATTCATTCAATGATACAGAGATAATTAGTAAGAAAAATTTCCTGAATTTGCATTCCTATCCCTGCTATGTTAAGGCCATGTAAATGTAACCTCAAATTTTTTTTTTTTTCGCTCGACCTATGTTCACACGAAACAAGTTGAAGGCTGGAACCACCATGTTTTTGTTTGAATATTACTGAAATAAGGCGGTAGATTCATATGTATTATGGATGAAAGTATTACGAACTATAATGCATTATGAATATTAAAATATAAAATTAAAAATGCGAATCGTTTAAAAAAATCTGTTTGCCCAAGAACCACAAGAAGAAAAATCGATTTAGATCGCAAGTTTGAACGCAGTTAGAGCTGGCGCACAGTGGGCTGAATCGGGAATTTACTATTCAAAATCACCTACAGCCTACAATTCTCAACCGATTTTCAATTCTTTTAATTAGAAGTGATCAAAGATAGTTGCAAAAGACCTTTTACGGATTACATTTTTCAATTTTGGTCATTTTCTATTTTTTATATAAATAAACAACGAGCGAAAATGAGACATTTTTTAATTATTATTTTCTATCTTCAAATCATTAACTTAATAAATTAATCCCATTTTTGATGAAAATGAATCACAAAGTATCCAAAGAATTTCAGTAATTTATGGAATATCGAATCTAATTGTTATAAGCAAATTATATTAACAAAATGTCAACATATTGGAAATTTTGCTTCCAAATATATTTATAAGTTGAAATTGCTTGATTAATGCAACAGGATCACGTTTGATCATGAACATTTATTGTGCGGTATAATTTGTTTATTTTATAAACAAATTTTGTTTATTTTATAAACAAATTATGTAAACAAATGCATAGTTTAGGCGTTTATTGGCAGAAAGTAATCGTTTTTCTTTCTTAGTACCTTTGAATTCTATGAGTGGTAATATTTAGTGATTAATATTGGTCATTCGATATTATTTGCTTATCATATAAACAAATGCATATTTTGACCATTTATAAATAGAAAGTAATCGTTTTTCTTTCTAATCGTCTTCAAATCAGATAAGTGGTGATATATAGTGACGAAGAATTGTCCATCGATATTATTTGTTTATCTTATAAACAAACTTTATAAACAAATGCAGTTTGGCCATTCGTAGACAGAAGGTAATCTTTTTTTATTATTTCCTTCAAATTTGATTCATTCATGCTCTACTTTTGCCTTAAAGACGCAATTAATAGATCAGATGAGATGACACAAGGAGCTTATGTATTAAATCTTCATTGGTCGAAATTCGAGAGTACTTTCGTGTGTTAAATTCTCTGAACCGCTTGAAATCCTTATTACGGGCTTCTACAGCTTCTTCTGAGTAATGTATATTTTGAATATTTGAATTATTAAAAAAACTGGAAAGCAGTTTTAAAACTAATTTTACTTCAGTCAACCTCACCGAGATTTACGTAAAACATTACTCTACTTTGAACTTGCATTTTCTTATAAAATTTGTTTATAACATAAACAAATAATATCGATTGACAATTCTCCGTCACTAAACATCACCACTTATGAAATTTGAAGACGATTATAAAGAAAAACGATCACTTTCTATCTATACATGGTCAAAATATGCATTTGTTTATCAAATTTGCTTATAAGATAAACAAATAATATCGGGTGACAATTCTTTATCACTAAACATCACGACTTATGTAATTTGAAGACGATTAGAAAAAAAAGGATCACTTTCTATCTATAAATGGTCAAACTATGCATTTGTTGATAAAATTTGTTTATATGATAAGCAAATAATATCGATTGACAATTCCTCGTCACTAAACCTCATCACTTATGTAATTTGAAGACGACGAGGAAGAAAAACTATTACTTTCTGTCTATAAATGTGCAAACTATGCATTTGTTTATAAGATAAACACATAATATCGAATGACCAATCTTAATTACTAAATATTACCACTCATATATTTTAAAGGTACTAAGAAAGAAAAGTGATTACTTTCTGCCAATAAACGCCTAAACTATGCATTTGTTTACATAATTTGTTTATAAAATGAACAATTTACACCATTCAACGCATTTCCATGATCAAACGTGATCCTGTTGATAACATCAAGCAATTTCAACTTACAAATATACTTGCAAGCAAAATTTCCAATATGTTGACATTTTGTAACTATAATTTGTTTATAACAATTAGATTCGATATCCTGTAAATTATTTATATCCTGTGGATACTTTGTCATTCATTTTCGTCGAGAAAGGGATTAATTAAGTTATTTATTTGAAGATAAAAAATAATAATTAAAAAATGTCTCATTTTCGCTCGTTGTTTATTTATATAAAAAATAGAAAATTACAAAAAATAAAAAATCTAATCCATACACGCTCTTGTGCAACTATAGCTAATCACTTCTAAACAACAAAATTGAAAATCGGTTGAGAATTGTAGGCTGTAGGTGATTTTGAATAGTAAATTCCCGATTCAGCCCACTGTGTGGCGCCTGTCGACTTTCCTGCTTTGTAATTTTTTAGAGCTCTCGGGAGCAAAGAATGTCATGGAACAGGTAAATTGTTAGTTTTAGCAGTTTTATTTTTCATGGCTAGAAGCATCAATCTAACACCTTCACTATCATAAATTATGAGAATGTAAGAATAGGTTAATTATTTAAAATTATGTTAATTATACAATAATATGTCGCCAGAATACAATATATATTTTACTTTTCTTCGCATTAACTTAGTATCTTTATTAAAATAAATCAATATAATTAGATTAGTATTAATTACACTTTGGTCTGCCATGTATCGCGTCGTCTGACCAAATTCTGTCGTTACCACTCGCGACCAGCGGGCAGATTTTTTGATATTGGAAATAAACCAATACCATATCTGATGTATTTGTTCGCATCTTAGAGACCCATGGATCGACCCATTGTTGAAACTTTAATACCCTATAAGTTACCAGCTCATGATGCTTGAAAAAATGGTTTATTTTGTTCAAATGAGAAAATGTTTGTTTATATTAGTAATACTACAGTACTGTATCTGATGTATTTGTTCCCATCTTCGAGTCCCGTCAAATGACCTATTGACAAAGTTTCCACGACCTCTTATGATGTAGCTATACTAGTTTATGAAATGAAACATATTTTTTTATCTTCATTATATGAGGAAAACTACTATTAATATTGGGAATCCAATGGTAATGTGCTATATGACGTATTTTTTTGCGTCTTCGAGACGCATCGACTGACCTATCGAAGAACCTTTCATAACCGTCTACGACCTAACAATACTTTTTTTTTTAATTTTCGAACAAAGTTATTTACTTTTCTTAGATTATCAGAAAAACTGGTTTATTATTTGAAATATTATACTACCGAAACCTAACAGTTGTTCGCTGCAAGAAGACATATTGATTGACCTTTTGATGGTCTCTGTGATTTTCTGGAAACAAGATATACGGTATACGATAGAAACATCAAATTGATGCATGAAGAGTCAGTTTTTTTAGTGAAAAAAA
>CAKNWW010293312.1:0-10644 GCA_932074435.1 Andricus kollari | reverse complement strand
CCTGACACGTAGAGAATGCTCAAGAACCCTGGCAGGGGGTAACATAGACTCAGTTTCAAATGGGGAAAATGAGGTTGGCGATATGATTTTATTTAAAATTACTAGAACATTGTGCGCGCTATGCATGCACTAATTACCCTTTTTTGAGAGAAAAAATCGTGCTTTATTTTCCAGGAAAGTGATCGGATACATTCTTTCATATATTTTACATCTAATCTGATGTGATTTCAGAATGTTGGATATGATTTACAGGAGTTTCTCTAATTGTAGTAAAACAATGCCAGTAAACGCAATATGAATGACATCATTTTTTTTAATTAACATAGAAATGCTCTAAAGTTATATTGTAAGAACGACACTAACAAGCGTGTGGAAAATCTGGCAAAAGAATTAATAAAAAAGCGACAGATGGGAATTTGTAGGACAATCTCTGCCCTCACTGAATACGAAACTGCCTGCCGTGCAGCGTGCCGCGATACTGATATCGTAATGTCATTTGCGGACTTGCCTGTTCGTCGTAAGTGCTCCAATCTTAATCGAGTTTAGTGGGTAGAAGATAAGAGGGAACAAAGAGGTAACATACAGTGCAAAAAGTTGTTAAAAGATGAGGTGTGAAGTTTCGTAGTGCATGAAACCACGATTCTGGTTTTTCGCAGGTTCCCTATCTTTTAGGCCCGACTGAGGATCCATTTACCGTAGGCGCAAATCATTTTGGAAGAGCCTGAAGTATTTCTGATTGTGGCTAAACAACGAGAGCAGCGTTGTCAACCGTCCTTGCCTAGGCGCATTGCATTTGTGAGTAGCATCTGCGAATTTACACGGCGTTTTTGTATAGTGACCTCATCGGGTATTATCTAACGTGGTCCTTGGATGGAGATGTCTATAGGATGTTAATTAAGCATAATTGTTTCTTGCATTGCGAGTTGACTAGAAAATTAATAGCGCCAACTAGTTTAATTATTTATGAAATTTGGCGATCCCTAGAGTCTGGTTGCATCGTTCACAGTTCAAAGTATACCATATGTGCACGTCCACAGTTGGGTCTGTACCATATTGCCACGACTAAAATTTCTAATTGTAAAGGCATCCCATTATATTTTATAGAACACATAGCGATTGGGGCAAAATGCGGATTAAATCGGATAAATTGATATTTGCGCAAAGCCGAAAAATATTTAGAAATAATTATAGTTGTATTATAATATTATACTTACCAATGAAATCAAGGATCAACGCCAAGAATAAGACCAGATTATACACGACCCGCATCTTTTCCAATTAGAGGACAAAATATATTTATCAGTGTAACCAATAAGTATTATGTTCTATCTTTAAAGTAAATAGTGCCTCGAGGATATTATCGCACAAGATTATATTTATATTTCATTACAGTTTCAGCAAAAAAAAAAAAATTATTTACTTAGTCCATTAACAATGACGTCACTTTTTTCGGTAACGACGAGTGGCAAATATTTCGCAATTTTTGTTATTGAGACACATCAAAAAGGGCTGATAAAAACACGTCGTGTATCTTGAGGACACGGAGCGACCCGAGGATACCGATCCTTCTACAAGGACTGATCTGAAACATTTCTGTAAAAGTTTCCGTGCATTTTGCTCTCGAGGAGCTGTTTGCTGAAGTTTTTGACCTCTTCTCTTTTCACTTGGGCTTTTAGAAGTGACGCATGTAGATGGAGTAATTCACTTCCCTAACTTCTGATTTAAAGATTGAGGACAATGGTCTCAGCCGCCTGCCCCGAGATTTTGTAAATTAACGCTTCTTTGCCAATCATTCCATGATTCCTAACCTTCTGAATATGCATGGTCTCACGCGAACTAATTTCGATGATCGTGAGCTTGTGCTTCGTGCATGGAACCACCCCAGACGAGTAGAGTATAACCGGGACGGCAAGCATGATAGTCCCAGGTACCTTGTACAATGCCGACAGATTGGAAGACCAAACCTGGCGAAGGAGAGACTCTTTGGAGTGACTCGTTCACTCATGCTATATCCTGAATGCGGCTCACAGCCAAACCTATAGGTTACCTATATTCTTACAAGTAAAGTTCCCACTGAAATTTAAATTACTAATTAAGAACAAAAAGCTACGGATTGTGGATTCAACTCAAAGGTGAGATGATTGCGTATTTTAACGATGATTCGAATTTAATTTGATAGATCTCTCTCATAAGATCTATGTTAGATTAATGCACATAATTATATCTTTATTGTTGTGTTTCGTCATACAACGAGGTCCTCATCATTAAATGAGGTGCAAGGTCGTTACGAGAAGGCACAATTTTAACTTTATTCAAATTTCAGCGACTGGATTTTTTGATTCTCCCTCATACATTTTTTTATTAGGAACCCCAAACTTTACTCGCACAACGAGGTCCTCATAATTAAATAGGATGCAAGGTCGTTACGAGAAAGCATAATTTTTATCCTTTTGTAAAATTTACTCGCACAACAAGGTCCTAATATTCAAATTGAGTGCAAGGTCGTTACGAGAGAGCATCTTTTTATTTTTATTTGAATTTAGGGGTTTCCCACAAACATTCAGTTCAATATTCAGGATGCAATCATGCAAAACTTGGTCTCCATTGTTAAATGGAGTGCAGAGTCGTTATAAGGATCACACATTCATACGTTTTTTAGTTTTAAAATTCCCCACAAACTCATGGCTACCTGGTGGCTACCTACCGCGGACATATGCTATTCCCACTTATTTCTGCGTTTGCACACCTAAACATCCCTCGTATAATCTTCAGAGTCGTGGTTACGATTTATTTGATGTTATAAATTGAAAATTCTTCTTTAAGTTATGGGCGTAACTATTTTAATTGACGCCCATCCCTTAATATTGCAAAGATTAAATTTGATCATTCTTGACTTGAATAGTCAGGGCCGCCTAAACCGTTTCCGATTGGAATGCCTAATATTGCGCAATATACTTGACGGAGTACTCGCGCACTGAGGCCGTTCCGGGGCGACACTTGCAACTGTCTCTCATCCTGCGCGCTGAGAAACTGCGTGGGCCAGCAGTTCTAGGAAGGCCGAAACCGCGGAGACAGAATCCGAAAGTTGGGTGTAGATCATTTACATAAATGGAAATGCTATTTGCAATTTCAACAACTTTTGTAACCATGAAAAAATGCAATAGAGTTGTGTTCCAAAGTATGCGTTCGTGAGCAGTGCACCAACACGGTGCGCAGTGTTGCAAGGGCGATTTTTATTTTATTTTTATACATTGTTCCACCCCTTCAAAAAATTCAACAAAATATATGTCATGAAGGATATTATAATGAATGTTTATGTAAAATATGGATGTCTTGACTCTAGAAAATAACCAAAACAGTGGTGGGAGGTGACGGAGCTGACTCAGAATAATGCAAATATCTCCTAAATTAAAACCGGCCACTAGGGCCCTTTTCATGCGTAAACTTATGATTATGAGAGTTAATATAATTACTAATTCATACAGCAATACAAACTTTTTAAAATTTGTGATTTAGTGATTCGCAGACTTTGAAATATCTTACGTAAGAAATCGTTTGGATTAAGTACCCCCTCCCCTGCAAGAAAGCTTATAAGAATAGTCGACCCCCCCCCTCCCACATACACACGAAAATGTTTTGACCAGGTTTTAAAAATAATAACGCATTGGCATATTTTTACTATTTCTTGTATTAATTTCCAGTCACGGTTTGGTGTTCTATAATCTCGGCTATATAATTGAGAATACGGTACCTGCCGAAGAAATATTGTGGAAAGGCATAAATGAAGTGTAAATGACTAAAAATTACACGTGGACCGATTAACTTTGCATATGTTAGGATACGTGTATTTAAAAATCTAAAAGATGAACTTTAACAATTTATTGAAAATCGAACTTTACATTCCACCATATTCGGTGAAAACGGTATTCATTTTTTTACAACAATAGCTTGTTAGTTATCACATTTCCATAATGAATTTATTTTCGTAACACCTGATTTCATATACGCCAATAGAATATTTTACACTTTTTGTTCGAATTTTCAATTCAATTTTGAAGTCTTAACTTTTTTAAGATGTCGACTGGAGGACCTGCGTAACATCAAACGGGTCGGATTTTTCACCAATTATAGCTTAGTACTAAGTCTGGGGCATGCGCCATTGACTAAAATTGTACATTTTTTAAAGGCAAATTATTGGTCTAACTGTAAAGAATCTTGGTTTACAACTACTTCGCTAAAATAATGTTGCATTCGGCGGCGAGAACCTACTGGAACTTCGGCAATTTCTTCTGCGGTCAAAACTGAAACCTCTCCACTTCCTATGTTTATTTTCACCCGGCGTCTTTCTCCTATGTAATTATATATTCCACTAAGAATGCCACCAGGCTCCACTATTGCAAAAACGTCACCATTACATGTTGTTAATACAATTTGTTCTGGGATTGGCATGGGCACATAGGCGTGTCTTCCTATTCGTAGTCGAATTGGAGAAGCGGGATCAAAAGTATATCTTCGAAATTCGAATCGGCGGTGCGGATTTCTATCGGGTATAAGCCGAACAAGTCCAAGTTGTGTAAGTCCATATCCAAGTACCTGATAATCAGGAGTCCTGGAAAAAGGAATTCTGGCAGGACGAAGCCTGGACCTAACAGGTACAGCAGGCTCGTGAGTCCTATCAAGAGAACGACTGGCAGGGGGAGACCTGGATCTGACACGTAAAGAAGGCTGGGGCTCGCCAGGGGACTGAGGTATGCGGCGAGAATAAGAGGAAGATGAAGGTTGGTAACGACCCCGTCGGGGAGTATCCGGGCTGTCTCCATTAAGGTTGTCGCCAGACTGTAAACTTAATTCTGCAAGAAGAAATAGAGGATCACTTTCTGTAAAGGACATCCTTGTATGCTGCGATAACATGAATCCTTTATGGGAATATTGTTTGATTTGAAATTATTTTTTGCAACACCCACTTCAAAAGTTGACGTTTTCATGCTTCTAAATGGTGCCTAAAGAACCTTATTTGAGCAGAATGTGTGCGAAACAATTTTCGCGCATGCGCAGTTTGAAAATGTCTTACTTTAGGTAGTTCAGACACTGGCATTGAAAACTTGAAACACTGGTGTTGGTATCTACAAAAGGGCATAAGCACCAACATTTGGGACAGAAGACGGTGGATGGGAGGGGGGGGGGGTGTTAAGTCCACTCTATGCAATATAAAATTAGTATATTTCGTTAACTCCTTCCACAACTTTTTCGGACAGGCGTTGCAAAAAATAGCGTGTGATGCACGTGAGCATAGGTGTTTGCTAACATGCTAAGTGTATGATTGCGTCATTCGCCTGTGGCTTATGCTGCAAAATTCACACTCGCACCATTTTGCGTCCGTTGCTCAAAAAATCTTGGATGATTCTGGAAGTTTTCCGATCTCCCTAAATAAGGGTTGAAATAGAAATCCTAACAAGCTTTAAGGAAAATTCAGACCGGCGTCAACCAGTTTAATAATTTAGGTTGATCTCCCAGACTCTAAAATTTATCGTCCACAGTTAGAAGTGTACCATCTGCGCACGCACACCTGATCGGCCACGCCCAAATGTGCTCGTCGCAATTTAGACGTGCACATATGGATTTGCAAAGTTACGCATGTATAAAGTTTCGCGTGAAGTTTGGACAACAATAGCAATTGGGATATAATGCGGATTCAATCGGATAAATTGTTATTTGCGGGAAGCCGGAAAATGTTTCAAATAAAATAATAGATGTATTATATTATTATATTTACCAATAAAATGAAGAATAACCACCAAGAATAAGGCCAGAGTATAAACGATCCTCATCTTTTCCAATCAGAGGTAAAACTGGAGTTATCAGTGTAACCAATAAGTATTCTGTTTCTTCACTAAATTAAATCGTGCCTCAAGCTTCTCCTTCTGAGTCTATCTTTATAGATTCTCTTAGCGATTACCCTTGGACATTATCATCATACGAGATTATATTTACATTTCATAATTAAGTCTCAAGAAAAAAAAATTATTGACTAACTTCTTTAAAACTGACGTCAGATTTTATATAATCTTGGACGTTTTCGTAAAAGTTGGTTTTTGTATTGACACTTTGATGGAGACCTCGCACAAGTTGTGCTTTCTTGGAGATTTTTTTCAGCACAATATCGAGTGAGCAGACCAGACTTGCGAGTTGAATGTTGCTATCATTGTTAATATTACTCATGAGCATGAGTCACTATCCTGGGATGGAATTTAGGAAAACAACATGATGCAAAGTTAGGAATGGCATTGCCAACGAATTCAAGATTATATATAAAAAAGAGATTTATTGAAACATTCATAAATAGACAAATGGAGAGATTTACACAAAGTGAGGGAAGAATCGGTTCAGAAGAATTTTATGGTAGTTCGGAATTAGGTTGGGAGGAGAGAGTAAATCTTGAAGAGATACTGGAACCTCTATCTCACGGAAGATCTCGGAACTTGATTTCAGATATTGGAACATGTATTTCACAGAAGATCTGGGAAGTTGATTTCACATACTGGAACTTCTATCTCACTCAAGGTCTCGGAACTTGATTTCAGGTTTGACAGTAGATAGTGGATTTTATGTAAATCTTGAGTCTGAACTGGCGTAGAACAGGAACTGTAGACTGCAACTCCAACTAACTAACTGTACCTAGAAATGAGTACTGACTAGTACATCAGCAATATGAGTGAGTATCCGCACTATGAGTGAGATACTCATGATCATTGAGTAAGGTGTGGCTATCATTGCTATATTGAGTGTTGCTATCATTTTCATACCCAGCGACGCAACCTGATGCAAATTCCAGGTCAGCTACGTACATTAGAAAATTCATTTTTTCATGTTTTGGATGATGGGGGATGCGGAAAACTTGTAGAACTATGCCAAACATAAGTACAAAAACTTACAGTTCGATCGGAAATCGAAATTTTCATGAAAACATACAAATTTGCTCGTAGCTTTGCACGGCGACCCGAAAGTCGGTTTGAATTGTAGGAACGAAAAAGATGGAATATTATCGCACTTGATTCTCATTTTGGATAATGCGTGGCAATTTCAGAAACTGGTGTAATTAGGTCGCTCAATGCTCATGCTACTTATGCGGTTTACTAATTAGGGATAGAAAAGTAACATCGGTGTAGAAACTTGTTTCTGCTCTTTCTAACCTGCCGAATACAAAAACTAGAAAATTAAATTAAAAACAAACAGAAATCGTTATTTAGTATGTAACGTGCTGCCCTTCGCGGAGCACGCCAGAGAAATCTTTGAGTCGCCACGGTGAGGTGAGTTTACCCCAGGCACATTAACTCTGCTGGCTGTTACCTAGTGGTGCATAAAGATACGAGATGATCGTCGGCCTCGTTGAATTTTGTTCGTATAAGGAGCAATTTTTCAAAATGAAAAAATTTCAATCTTTTAAACATACATACTGTAAATTTTTTTTCCAACAAAAATTATAATTTTTTTAAGACAAGTAATTAATATTATGTCTATTCCTTCCTTAAGCAATAGATTATTTGAAAGAATCATTCGATTTCTTTTTTGACTCGAAAAAAATAACATGGGGAAAATGTAAACAATGCCTCTTAGATGATTCATTGAATGCAACAAATATAAAAATGACAGGCAACAACACCACCGGTTTAAAATGTCATCTACAAAAGGTTCATCTAAAAAATTTTCTTATTATAATTTATGTTCAATTCTTACTCAGAATTTCGAAAAACATTGAATTTTTCGAAATTGAGTTTCATTCATAAAGGAATGTAAGCCTCTAAGCTCTCTTCGAATGTAAGATTTCTCAAAACTGAAATTATTCAGTTGGTTTTGAAACAAACTTCATCTAAAATGAAAGTTGAATTCGAATATTTGATTCGAATTTTTCAAATTCGATTTGCATTGCAAATAGATTTAATTCCAGAACCAAGTGAATAATTTCAATTGTAAAAATACTACTTTCGAAAAGAGTTTAGAAACTTAAATTACTTCATGAATTGAAATCAATTTCGAAAAATGCAATGTTTTAAGCGTGTCCAAAAAGGTACCAATTTGCATTGAAAAATCGATCTGAAGAACTGCATACCTCCATTGTTCCTCTAATGTTTTCCCTGTAATGATTTTTCTATAATTATTTTGCTATAGTCGCGAAAAAATTATAGAAAGAACATGATAAAATTTGACAAATTTACCTATAAAATATTTTCATAATAAAATACACCTTAAATTATTTATTTTGCAAATAGTTTTATTTTATGCTTATAATATTAAAATATTCTTAGGTATTTGAACAAGCATAATTTAACGACAAAGTTGTGGATTGGTTGGCAAAAAAATATCTCCCTTTCAATTTCATTGACGATAATGAAACTCAAGGTTTCTTTCTCTATCTGAATCCTACGGATGAAGTCCCAATGCGCAACGAAATGAAATATATGGTTCTAGAACGATTTTCAAAAATGCAAAAAATTGTGATGGCAATTTTTAAAAACAACGCGTCTAAGATTTCATTCGCCATAGATGGCTGGCTTTCGATCGCACATCGAGGGTACAGTGGTATTACTGGTCATTTCATAGATGATGACTGTGAATTGCACTCTCCTGTTGTCGATTTCGTCCCTTCACACGGTGAGCACTCCGGTAAAGATATCGCTAGATTCTTCCACGATACTATTGACAATTGCGAAATAAAACATTTATACTACTTATTAATGATATTCGATTATGAAAATCAACACTTTCGTTGTTATGCTCATATCCTGAATATAGAAGTACAATCAATGTTAAAGGTAGTAGGACTTGATACTATTTGCGAGGAAGCACAACATGTGGATGATGATGAATGTATTGAAGATCAATTACATAAAGAATACGAGCAGGAACAGCAAGATGATGTGGATGTTCATATTTTTTATCAGACATTGAAGCAAAGCTCATTCGTTCACCACTTGCAAAACTAAGAAACTTCTTCAAACTCTTAAAAAACTCGGAACAATGGAGAAATAAACTGCAAAGTGGATGCAACGTTTGCGGAATCAAAATGTTATCGCCTAACGTCGATGTTTCAACTAGGTGGTATTCAACTTGCGATATGATCAATTTGGGGACAAAAATTCGAAAACAAATAGTTTTGCTATGCAAAAATAAGAGAGCTCTGAATAATCTAAAAATTTCTTACTACGAATGGTTACTTCTACGAGAAATACATAAGTATCTGCGTCACTTTAAAATCCTGTCAACTGCTTTGTGTGGAGAAAAGTATCCTACTTTGAACTTGGTTGTCGCTAAATTCAACATGATCTTAGAAGAAGTAGAAAAGTCGATCCGAATATTGCAGGAAAAAGTTAGGAACCCAGTGAAAGAAACTATGCTGATAGCTTTACAGGCGAATTATTTTCAGCAAATTGATACCTGAACAAATAACTCTTTTATAATCATTTCTTTTACCTTTAATGCTTGTCCTGCAAGAAAAATGCATTCAAGTATTAATTATATTAATAATAAATTAAGTTTTACTGCTTTTCCATAGAAAATTGCAATTATTCGAAGGAGCGCGAAAGACAACTTTTTAGGACAATAGCAACTATTTAAAAGCTTAGATGGCATTAAGTCCGCCTATGTTAAAGTTATTTTATTGGATAATTTAAGAAATATGTATATTCAAAGTCCACGGGTTTTCCAACAAGAGACTCTTTTTGAAACCCTGAGTTCAACTCATAGACAAATCTAGAAAATCGTTCTTAAAAAGTTTTTTAATTTATCAAATTGAGAGCAAGTCGTATTCCTGAAATGTAAATAAAAAACACGAATAAATATTGCGTGATTGCTGAATAATCATAAAAAAATTGTACACGTGGAATGGAAATTTTTTAACGAAGATAAGAATACGAGACTCGTCGCGTGCTTTTATTTCTTATCACATTATCATTATTTGAATAAATAAATATTTGACGTTCATATAAATGAAGTTAAAAATACATTTTGTTCTAATTTCGACCTGTAGAAGACAACTTTTTTTAAATTGATATTGAAAGAGTTTAAAATCACTGAAAATTGTACACAAAAAGCAAAAAAAAAAAAAAGTTGGCCCCTCCCCCTCGGAAAATATCTGTTATAATAGATAACATTTTTCCACAATTTCTCATCTAATAGTACTACACTTTGCCGAAGTTTTAGTATCATCAGAAAACTTCAGCAATGCCCCATATATATACTGCTTTTTGAATTTGGAAAATTTAACTTTTATCTTTCAATTATGATAATATTATAAAGACTTATTCACTTTGTCTTAATAACCATTATTAATATACATTACTGGACTTAAAGAATTTTTCAAATTTTTAGGATCAATTTTCTAGATTTGCGATGAGTTGAACGCGTAAGATTTAAAAAGTTATGATTATGACGCGAACTTGTCTAAACTTAACGACGATATCAGTATGAAGAATGCATTCAAAGATTAAAAATCAAGAAGATGCTATTGTTTTTTTTTTTTTATCGAGAAATGTGTCGAAATTGTTATCACCTTTTTATCGACTGTTCTTTTAAGTGTAAAGGTTTTGTTTAAAATAATACTAATTTTATTTGGTCATTTGATCCATGTGACTAAACAACATTTTTTTT
>CAKNWW010293256.1:0-15128 GCA_932074435.1 Andricus kollari | reverse complement strand
GTTGGTTTTTTTTAAGAAACTTGACGAATAAAGCATGATTCTTGACAACTGAATCCACTATTAATTTTAATGGACCGTATGACCAAAATAACGTATTCTACTTGAATTGACTTCATAATTGATTAAAACGGTCGAAGAAAATTTCTTAGTGTGGATAATATTCCAATCACTGAACATAGATGATTAAAGAATAAAAGAATAATCTAGGATTGGAAACGAAAAACTTATTATTATATTATTCCTATTAAAAATGTATTACTAAAATTTTAATTTAATATTGCACTTAGTCTAATAATAATACGTATATAGTATTTTATATTTCAATATTTTTTCCTACTATCAATAATGCAGCAGTTAATATTTTGTGTTTCAGAAAAAATTTCAGTTAAAAAAATGAAGTACATATGCCTCTTCCATCGTCAAGGGGGGGGTCTTAACACCCCCTTCTGGGTACGCCATTGTGTCTAACCAATGTGCATGAAACCTTAATCTTCAAATAGTTTTTTGTCTCATATTTTTTAAATTTTGTCTTGCTGAGTTATTCACTCAAATCTCTGGAAAAAATGGAGGCTCTATATTTTTTGACAGTTCATGCCCTTAAGGCTTAAGATGATAGGGAACAACATCCAAAGTGTAGTTACGACTCTTTTTTTCGGGTGGAAAATTTTAGAGTGAAATTAGATTAGTATAATACCTGGAAAACAAAAAAAAAATTTTGTATAGTGTTATAAGTACTGTACAAAGTATGCAATTACAAATAGTTTCGGGAATAATCTGGCAATGACACAGACATGAAGCGTAAGGACCTTTAGACGCATAAGAGGAAATGATGTTAGTCGTGAAAGAACGGCGTGAGACAGTGGATGTTACTTAATTGACTCACTGTACCGTACTGTGTGCCATGTAAGGAAATGGAAGTCCGTGCGTGTTATTCTTTTTCAAGATACTAGGAATCGTATCGCAGACTTTACTCATCAGGATGCTCCCATTTTTTACCTCGCTTTGCAGTAAATTCTTCAGTTTTTACTTTTTGCGACGCTTCTTTTATTCTTGTAGATCTCTCTGGTTTGCCATTCAACCCAGAAAATGTTTTCTTCGTTTCTAAATAATTTATGGTAATGAACTGCATGATATAGCACAGGAAACCACTGGTGTGAAGTTTGTTGCATCTCATTTTGAACAATGACATTTTTCATTGTGCCTTCATATATTTTCGTTTCTCAAAAATGTTACAACCCAAAACTACACCGACTTTGGCGTACTTTTGAGGATCAACGTTCCACAGTGAGATTATGGTAAATGGATTATCCTGTAGACATATGTAGACAAAAAATTACCCTTTAATTTTTTGTTCTGTTTCAGAAATCATTTGACTCTTAATTCAAATAACGCTTGAAATTCTCCAAAGGAAAAAAGGTGGAGCTTAATCACAGAAGAGGGATTAACTAGAATTTTTACTTGATTGAAGGGCACCTGCAGAAACATGGCCAGACCACAGTTGGCGGAAAGAAATATTCCCCATCTCAGAGACATTTTCGGATTTGGAAGTAAATGGGATAATGGTCAAGTTCAAGGGGAGGAAATAGATAATGCGATTTCAGTGGGATCTACTTCTGGAGAGGATAAGAGCCCCAAAAATAATAAAAAGAAGAAGTCCAAGCGACGTGATAACAGTAAAACTCTGACGGAAACAGATGTCAAGCATTTAGAGCGGCATTTATCTATGAAAAAGACTATTCGCAAGAAGATTATGCGGGATCTTCAACAGGCTTTCGTGGAGGATCCGAGCGAGTTTCTAGTGGACGACATTCCACCAGAACAGCTTAAAGCAGAAATAAATATTCAAAGTCTCAGCTTTGGCACACCCTCGCAAAAACAAGGACGCACGC
The DNA here is from genome assembly GCA_932074435.1 of Andricus kollari. Taxonomy (NCBI): domain Eukaryota; kingdom Metazoa; phylum Arthropoda; class Insecta; order Hymenoptera; family Cynipidae; genus Andricus; species Andricus kollari. Next base: position 13,239 of record CAKNWW010293256.1, on the reverse strand, counting down.
GAGGAAACGCTGAGAGCACTTTTCTTGACATGCTACGATCTGGTGGTGGTGAGTTTCTAATTCCTACGTATTTTGCGTAAGGCCCGTTGCCAAAAAGTTGAGAACCTTAAATTCCAATGGTATTCCAGATTCTTTTGAGTGCTATTTGCAAAATATGCCTGAGTATTCGTCTTAAATAGAAAAGATAAAATTCACACAAAAGTTAAATATTTTGAAGTTCAGGACTTTCAAAATGATTTGAGACTCATAATTTTAATTTTGTTTCTTTAAGATTTAAATTACCTTTATGAGGAAGCTAATTTGTTAAACACCTACCTCTTATCTGCTGCCCAGTAGAGTAACTTTGTAAGGGATTACCTCTACGGCGAATGTTGTGCTCATTAACTGAACGCAATTTGCATTCAGTACCCTGTAATGAACACACCCGTAGTAATTTGCAGCTGTCTTTTTATAAGTAATACAAACAATAGAGGTGAACGCTTTGCCTTTATAGACTGCCAAAGAGAAAGACTGTACAAGTTGCTACTCATTGAAAATAATTAAAATGGACGATATATTAGTAGTTATAAGTACTCAGGTGAAAAAGTTATATGTAGTTTATATAGTTAACAAAACACTGATATTTTCCACTATATATAAACTATATATAACGTTTTCACCTGGGTAGATTTAAGTTTTACTCAATTTATACCCTTTTCTGGTTCTTACATATCTAAAATCCCACTTCCCACAAGAGATCAGCAGACATTAAATACTTTAAGCTAAACATCCTTTCCCAAAAATCCCAACTTTCATAATAAGCCTACAAACCCCTACCATATGCAGCCGGATTTTTATTAGAAGCGTTCGTATTTGCCTGCCAATTTGGTCAGGAAAGTTGGAAAACTGCAGAAAAACAAACCTCCTAAGCGCAGCTGGTTACCGATAGACGAAACAATCCGGCTATTTGTAACAAAATTTTGCTACAAATAGTCCCTTTTCTAGATCTTGCTATTTGTATGTAAAAATTAGCTATTCGTACGGAAGTGTTGGTCTACGCAGTCCTAGTTTTATAATATTTCTAAGTGTAATATATTTAATAAACCGATTAATGACAGTTTTTAAAATTCGGAGGCTCTATCCCGTGTGGAAATGTAAATGGGGGACTGGTCGGGTACCCGACCAGTTGGCCCCACTTTAAGTCGGGGGCTAGTCGGGGTCCAGTCGGGTACTACCCGGGTGAAAATATACCGCCCGCGCAGTTCCACTATTGCTATACTCGAAAGATAGTCTTATCCATTATTCTATACCTAGAGAATTGAAAGTCAATGAAAAAACCATCCTCATAAGGCACAGCTCAAAAAAGTTATGACAACCATTTTTTAACTCTTTTTTCTCATTAATTTTTTTATTATTATACGACATCATATACATGTAAAATAAATGAACTGTTAATAGAAATATAAATAAAATAAGTTTTAAATAAATAATTCAAATAGCTTACAATTTTTCTTCGTGCAATATATAGTTTTTTCGCGTTTTAGACTATTTTACCACTTTTGAACGTTCCTGTAATATTTTGCTCTTTATGTGTTTGAGACTATTTTACGACAATTAAGAATTACATCAAATGTAATTTTTTCTGAACATTTACAATTTACCTCAAAGATGGAACTTATAATTTTTTTCCTTAAAAAAAAAACAGAAAAAAAATTGTTTTCGCGATATTTGTATTTATATTTTTTTGAAATTTTATGTCACATGAACATTCCTAAAGTCTCGTTGAATTGATATTAAAAATGTTATATTAAAACAAGAATAGCCCGACCAGGGCCCGACAAGAACCCGCCTAGGAATTATGACATAAAAATAGCCTACACAGAGGATTAAGATTTTTTTGAAATAGCTTGACCAGTCCCCGATCAGCACCCGACTAGAAATGTTCACCAAAAAGAACCCGACTACGGACCGACCAGTCCCCGACTAGGGACATTGCCTACAAAATTTCTCCGACTAGCCCCCGACTAGTGCCCGAATTTTAATAGGGCCAAGTGGGGCTATTTCTACACGGGATTCTCTTAATTTATATATATATTTGATAAATAGGGGAGACCGCGGCTAGTTGGAACAACTACGACTCCAGAATTTTTCGCGTCTTTCTAGTAACTTTTTCAGAATCGTTCTTTACTTGCTGTTGAAGTGCATATACTTGGCTATTGATGTGAATTTTTGGGCGCATAATATTCATTATATAAATTTTGGCGAGTGTATAACTAAGGTCATGTCCTGTGTCCCAACCTGCCCCGTATACGGGGCAGGCTGGGACGATGCTCGGGGCAGGTTGGGAAAAATAAAACAATGTCAATTTAGAAAATCTATAGTTGTTTTTTAAATAGAAGAAAGTTGGAAAATCACTTTTAAAGATATTTAACTTATTTTTTTAATTTTCCAGTTGCGTTCAAGTACGAAAAAAGCTTATCGAGTCACTTTATATCATTTTCAGATTTCACCTTTCTGGATTTTCAGTGTAGACAGGAAAAAATCGAAGTTTAAGCAAAAGTTTAAGCAATAATATAAACCCACAAGCTATGTCTAGCACTACTCTAAATACGTTTAATCGTTTAATCGTCCCAACTTGCCCCGCGACAATCTGTCCCAACCTACCCCGACGCATTTTTTGGTAAACAACATTTGCAAAAATTCCAAAATTTAAGGTTAGAAAAAATTCTTTAATGAATTCTCGCACCTGTTGATATGCTCTATTCATGTTCATATTCGTTGTGAAAAGAAAAAAAATATTCGAGGACGATTTAACGAAAAAACCAACAAAATAAAAAGTTACTCACTACGCTTGAAAATACATATTCGGCAATATTTTTTGTGAAACGCAATATTTTTACATCAAAATACACTGGTATATTACGTATCGGGAGCTTCGACCACTGTACAACATATGGCGCGATATGTTCAATATTAGTATTAAAACTCGCTTTGTCCCATCTAGCCCCGTGTCCCAACTAGCCCCGGTCTCCCCTATGTTTCAGCGGTCTCTCATGTCCTTAGAAAAAGTGAATTTTTTGCCGCGACATAAAAATAGCGAAATTATATGTAAATATACGTTTTTCTGAATGAAAGTTATTGTTGTCTTTGAGAAGTTGTAGGCTCCGGAAGCTACGGTCATGGTTTCTTAAAGCAACCAATTTCGACGCAACTGCAACGTGTACGTCATCCACTTCTGCTCCTTCTGTCCTAGAAGGTAAGCAAGAGCGGGGAATTTACGCGCGATAACATCGTGCCACACTGTTCACTGGAGTCAGGTCTCTAGCCGCGGATGACCTTACGCGGCATACGGGTCAGTTGGAGATGAAGGTTTCACCTTTGGATACTTTTTTAGAGCTACCAATCTTTGTATAATGTTATGTGGAACAGTGTGACGGACCAGATGAAGTGGTCCCAGAAGAAAAGCCTTTTGCATCCGGTTCGCGATGGAATGAATCTGACGCTGGCTAGCCGGAATCTTGTTGAGTTGGCTAAGAAATGAAGCTTTCATACCTCCAAGACAGCCGATCATGAGAACTACAAGATGGACTTTGTAGCCTTGATACAGACAATATTAGGCTTCGTAGTACTGATACGTTGAGTGGTGGAGAATGAGAAATTCCAGTAGATCTTACACTGATCATTCTCCACAACGGACTCGAGTTCCCTCTGGGCGTATGACAAGACCACCAAAGGTGTTAGTGATGCTAGGCTATGTGTAGTGTTGCTGAAATCAAATGGGAGGCCAAGCTTCGCTGTGGTCCTATCTGCGGAACGGTATAGAAACGCCGTACCATTGCCGACTTCATGTTGATGTTCGAGTTGCATAAGAGAATCTGCACTATTTAGAACTGAGCAGGCTGTAGCCAGAACTGTTCTTCCATGAAGACACACCAAGCTTAGCAAGCTCTACCCCCTTAATCTAGAGGGGGGTATATTCGAGGTACAGAAGATCTAGGATGATGACTTCGATGGATTGTCATCACCTTGCGTGTGCTTCGGTCAAGTTGTTTCAACTCATCGACGTTCCATTTTCCTACACCAAACGTGTTGAGAAGTATAGAAACGGCCAGCATATCGGTCGCCTGAATCTTATTCTTTCCAGATAATTCAGATGCCCAAATTTTTCTGAGAATTTGGTGATACTTTTTTCAAGGACCGTTTTTAATACACGCACATTCTGGGTTTCCGCTTGCGGTATTCCAAGATGTGTATATGTTTCTCCATTACCAAGATGTTGAACGGTATTTCCGCCTATGAGTTGAACATCCTGATCGTCACGCGATGATGTAGTTTCTAGTCTTCCTTGGTGTAGGTGGACGCAGGCACACTTGTTCAGTCCGAAGCTCATGCCAATCGCTTTATAATATCTATTCACCACCTCCACAAGGATGTTGAGGTCCTCTTTCGAGGAAGCAAACAGTTTAAGGTCGTCCATGTATAAAAGGTGGTTGACCTTATGTTCTCTCCTGTTCGGCGGGCCACATAGGTATCCAGAGCTTTTGCCTCTGAGCACAATAGATAGAGGCAAGAGGGAGATGCAGAAAAGTATCAGACTTAGAGAGTCTCCTTGGAAGACCCCCCTCTTATATGTCATCTAGCTGGTAGTCACTTGTCTTTTGTCAGATGTTATGACAAATCTTGTCCGCCTGAAGAGCATAAGCTCTTTCATGCATCTCACTATTTTTGGAAGCATCTCCAGGCATTCAAGGAGCTTAATAAGTAGCTCATGGTTCGTGTTATCGAATGCATTACGGGAGTCAATCCAAACCATGGACAGATTGCGTCGATACCTGATCGAGTCCTGGGTAATATACCTGTCTATTAACAGGTTCTCCCTGCAACCTGCCAACCCTCTCTTCCATCCACGTTGTTCAACTATTGCACTCCATACCGGCTCGATAGATATTAATATCCTCTCTTTGAGGATGCCAGTGAATAGCTTGTAGTTGGTGTTAAAACAAGCTATGGGCCTGTGGTTTTTTGGACTTGATAAATCTTCGGTCTTAGAGATCAATAGCGTGCGTCCTTCCACTAGCCACTGCGAAATGAGTTGTTATCCGTTTAAGAAAGTAGTAAATATACGAGCTAGATGTTAATGCGTAGAAGTGAACTTCTTCCACCAAAAGTTGTTGATTTTATCTGGCCCTGGCGCTGAAAAGTTCTTATTTCTAGCGATAACTTTCTTCAGTTCTTCAGCAGTAATTAGTGGACACTCTTTCTCTGGACCTTGTAACCTTTGCCCTTGGCTAAAGTTACGAAAGGGTGATATATCTGAAGCGTCTTCATTTAGCTGATAAGTATCTCCATATACTTTCTCCCAGAAGACTTGATTTTATTCTCGACTAGGCGGATTTTTAACTGCACGTGACGTTTTATTGAACAGACGAGAATGATGAGTAGAAAAGGTGGAATATTTCTGAATCCACTTTACTCACCGTTCAAGGCGCTGTTTCGCTGTTGGAAAAGATCTTATTTTTTGCGTCCAGTGCTACTTGATAGTCAACAGTTTACACTTGTTCAGCGTGTGATTTGCTTTCCTTAAGTTTCGAGCAAGTGCCCTAACTTTTGGAGTGCATTTTTTATTTGATGTTATGCAGCTAATCACGAACTGAATATTTGATTCATGACGTCTCGCCGTTTCAATTTTAAACTGAAGCTGTGCAATACGCTCTCGAGTCTTACTCAGGCGTACTGAAGTATCGTTACTTCTATTGTCGCTAAGCAGGGAGACGGCCTTCTCGTAAACTACACAGTGCAGATTCCAGAGGTTAACATCTTCGGGGAGCAAATCGGGAAAGCAGTATTAGCTTCAGATAATTTGTCGATCCTGAGTAAGACTTTTTGGTGGATAGATCTCCTACTTCTCATGTTGGCATTATCGGCTATCTGCAAGTTTGATCTTGCAGGAACAAGTGGTATGTTCGATGGAGGATGTTGCTCTTCTTCTGGCCGATAAAAAGCTTCATATCCGCTTTTGCGCAAAAAGGATACCTGATCTCTTAAACACTGAGGCGTTTTATGAGCATATTCCGGGTGCATATTGGCCCAACGGTCATGTAACCTCTGCATGAATCCTCTTGGCGCCGGTGAGCATCTTTGCCAACAGGTGAGAATGTCCCTCCTGAGTTGCTCCGACCACTTAAATCGATGTTCTCGCGTTTGTCCGGAGTCATTGCCTGGTCTTCGCCTCGGTTCGGTCCTATTGCCACTCCCAACTGAACCATGGCCTCCACCCGAGAGAGGCCTATTGTGGCATAATTCGTTGCATTGGGGAGTTAGCCCAATGCAACGTGGCTGACTGCAAGAGCCGAAGCTATCGGGCGATGGGGTCGCCACATCCCTACGCCATTTTTTTACATGATCTTGATATAATCTTTCAAGTTATCATTAGTTTCCAAATGTTTTTCTTTCGTCGTTAATAGTTCACATAAGCATTCTAAGTTCTCCTCATTACGCTTGTTGTCAGGATTGCTCTTCTTATTGGTCGGCAGCTCTTAATCGATGTTCAGGCAAGCGAACATTGGATTTTTGAAACCGATCTCTGTTCGAAATGCAGACTAGCTTTTGCTTCTCGATTCGACCTATCTGGCTCTGCAACTCGAGCAATTTTCCACGGGAAACAAGGATTTTCTGCATTTTACTACCAGAAAAATTTCAATGGACACCTTTTTGGCTAGTCATGCTTTTACAGAAAAGCGTGAATGAAGAAATGCTGGATGATATTATTGATATTATTATTATTATTATATATTAAAATATATGTAGAGAATACTTTTGGAATAATAAAACCTTTTAGCTCTTTCTTAACTTAATTTTCGTAGAAAAATTTATTTTCCGTGATATAGAAATTGTATTAGGTACATCTTCCAATTAAACTTTCTAAATTGTACAGATGAAAATTGTACCGACTTTTTTTCTTCAAAATTTCTATTTTAAAGCAACATTAAAAATTGATTAATTTTTTTTATTGTCTGCACGCATCCAAAAAAAATGCAGCTATTCGTGCCGAAATTTCGGCACATATAGCCACGGCCTCTATAAGACTGGAATAATTTAAATTACAGCTTTCAAAATTCAACAATCTAAAATATTGAAACTTTCAGTATTATCCGAATTTCAATGGGATAACTATTAAAATCGTCATGGAAATTTATTAATTTTTAAGACTTTAAATTGAACAATTTCAAACCAAAATACAAAATTAAATAATCTCTACTTGGAAATGTACAAATACATAGGTATTTAAACTGGGAGCTGTCAAAATTGAAGAATTCTAAATTCTAAATTATTAGAAATATAAAAACTACGTATTACAATTAAAAATATGTGCATATATTATTTTTTATATCCTCTAATTTTTTTAGTATTGTTTTTTACTGATTTTTTCAATCCTTTAAAAAATACTTTAATTAAAGAAAATCAGAAAACAAGGTGTTCGGTTCAGTTATTTCTAAAATAAAGGGCTAATTTTTGCAAAGAAGGGTATAGTGAGTTTTTTAGTAATTTATAGGTACGCTATTAATTATTTATTAATTTAGGATATGTTGAGATAATTTAATACTGTTGAATAAAAATATCAGATTAAATACAAATTCTGATACTATACATTTCTAATTTATAGGGCTGGAGACGAATGGGGTGGATGACAGAGATTTAGGTTCCAGTTCTCCGACGAGGGAAGCCCAACATGCTCAGGATACAGACGAGGAATCTAGTTACAATTGCGATTCAACAACAGCGACGCCCACCAAAAAAAGCGGAAATTTCTGGAGGCGCTTCACCATGAAGAGTCGAACCAAGCGATGAGCTGCGAAATCAGTGACAAAAGAGACGCAGTGAAAATGGGAGTCGCATATTAGCTACTTTTTTTCTTGTCGACACTAAAAACATAGCTTTGAGCAGATTTTACGACTGTGATATACATAACATTTTAAAATAATTTCTCTGCCCAAGAACCTTTCATACTTTGCGTCAAAGGAGTTTCCACAATTGAAAGCGAAAAAATTGAAAATTTGGATCCTAACAGCCAGGTTCTTGAATTATTTTTAATTAAATTATGCAAGAAAATGAAATTGTCTTTCGATAATTAGTATGTACCGAAGGTATTAAAAAAAGTATTGTCTTATTTCATACGTATAATTTACTTAGTATTTATAATGATATAACATTATTTTTAGAAATTATGAAAAACGAAATTAAAATTTTCTAAATTTATACAAAAATTGTAACGAACGTATATGAAACTTAATTGTAAAGAAAAGTTTTTATATATAATATCTACATCTTTCTAAAAAATGCAAGAATTATCAAAGAACGCGAGAACAGATCTCAATTTAACACAACAAAATCATAAGACTTTGCAAAAAAGAACATATCGAGTACAACAGGAATATTATGTAACACGACAATACCTAGTCAGTGATTTTAGTCGACCAACAATCTTACTCTATCTGTATGGAATTTTTCTACGATACACATTCGATGTCCCATTTTTTGAAAATATACAAAATACGGAAACTCTTTGCAGCTCTCTTTATACGACATTGTATATATAATTTTATCAAGCGTACGTATTTAATCAGAGTAATCATGCGCACTTTATAAGAGTTAGATAAAACAGGAAACCGATGTCCTATGACCTATGAGTTGTTGAGTTGACCTATGAGAAGTTCGGCTATGAGTCATTGCTTTTCTAGAGGAAATTATACTTTAACCTAAGCTCATTAATATAATCGATGCGGATACTGCGTTCATGTTCCGGAAGCAACTCAAAGAGTGTTTTTCGCGTAAAAAAAATGAAATGCACCTTTGCTTTATGACACTTGAACTTTAAATGTTATTTTCTCGAACAACTTCTCATAATTCAACTTAAGGGTTCGATTTGTTTTGATATAAGTCAAGGAAAATAAACAACACAACAATTGAAAAACTCGCTGTCGAAAACTGCTGAATGCGAATATGATCTCCCAATGTAGGCGAATTCTCTAATATATATAATGAAATCTATTTAAATTCCCTTAAAGTTGCTTGAATTCTCTTGAATTCCTCTGCATTTCATTGCATGTGAATTCTTATGAATTAATTGAAATTTTCTTGAATGCACGTGAATTTTCTCAAAACTAGAATTCACTTTGAATTCCTTTTCAAAAATATCATAGTGAAATCGATAAAAATTCGAGTATAACGATTTGCCTTGAATTACCATGAATTTTCAAACAGTCAACTTTATGGAAAGGGTAGTTTCTTTGTCATGTATCTTGCGAATAGTCAGTGCTGTAAATATAATCTTTTTAGTTTTTCATGTAGTACAAAACGAAAAAAATCTAAAGAACTTGACGTGTAAGCAAAAAATGGTGGCCAGATTTGCATTCAGCACCAAAAAATACTTCGAAAGTATTTTACGAAACATGTAGAGGAAGTTTTATGAAGTTAAATGTTGCTTAAAAATATGATACGGTTCATAATTTCCCGTAGCAGTAACGTAAGTTGTCTAGAATAAACAAATGTTTTTTCGGTTAATTAATTTTAATGTACACATTAAAACTAATCAACCGAGTGAAGTTCAATCTACTTATACGTATTTAAATTAATTTTTTTACCCTTTTAAGCACGTTATTTTCATTGTAAAGTAAAAAACTCAAGTTAGCAAAAAAAAATGTAAACTAAATCCAAAGAATAATTAACACACCTTTCAAGATTTTAATAAAGCTTCTAGTCCAATCAATGAATTTTCGCGATCGCGTTCTTCACTGCAGTGTCAACAATAGCAATTTTGTTTTACTTAATTGGCGTTTTCACCATAATCTTAATAATATAATTTTTGGAAAAAAAATTTCAAAAAATGTTAACAAACATTAAAAGGACCTTGAAGAATTTTACACTGCGCTCAATCTATTAAAAAAAATAATCACAAAAAACTATGGCTTCAACACTGTATCTATAAAAAAAGATAGATCTGTCACCTCTTGGCGTCTTCTTTCAAAAAACGGTGCAAACTCTTTATAGTTTTTCGTAACTAACTTTTTTTGATAGATTTTTAAATTTTCACCACGGTGTAAAATCCTTCACTATTAACATTTTTAAATAAGAAAAAATATATTTGTTTTGAATAATGGATGCCACTGGAGAGTATTAGCTTTACTTTTTCTCCCTTTGTTCGGGTGATCAAATACTGAGTTTCAGAATAACCTGTTTTTCAGACAACGTATAATTTAATCTAGTTATCTGACGTATAACCCAGTATTTAAATTTAAACGTCAATTAAAATGAGAACCTTGACTGATTGCCGCGCTCGCATAAAAAACAAAGTATAAACAGAAATTCAAGTGACCAAAATCTGTATTCATAAAACGTTCTTTCGCCAACCTCTTCGATGTAATTTTTGACGTCGAGTTTTTCAACATTGATACCGAATTGTAAGTCTCAATCCTAAATGATATAGCATGGACCAATTTTGTATTGCCAGGTAATGCTTGTAAAAATTGCATTATATAAGAATCAATGTAAAATTGAAAAATGTAGACACTACAGCTTATAAGAATATCAAAATACTGATTTTGCATGATTGTAATTCAAATATTCACGATAAGTATTATAGAGATTACGAATTGAAATTTTTAAATAATTAACACTTGTCAAAAGAAATCGTAAATTTGTGGTTGTCAGTGACGTACTTGTAAAGAAGAAATGCACACTATATTTTTTCTGGGTTCGAATATACATATCGGTATAATCGATTAATTCTATTAAAATAACTGAACAGCTCAAACGTTTTTCGTTACATAAAAGGCTGACATTGAATGGGGCTACACAATTTTTAAACCGACAGAGTATCAACTTTGAAAATGTTTAAGGATTAATAAAAAAGGTACCAATTCAAGGCCGTAGCCAGACATATGGGGGGGGGGGGGGGGGTTGCAGCGGCGTACTGGAAAGTATATGTATATTATGTAAATGCATGATTCGTGGAAATCGAATTCAAATTCAGATTCAAATGACAAAATTTCAATTTAATTAAATTGAAGATTGTGATCATATTCCTGAATGTCCCGGAATTAATGCCTTAACTGCTATCACTAAAAATTGCATTTCCGACATTGTGAATCTTGAAAAGCAAAAGAAATACATTAGATGTTTTTTTTTTCTTTTTTTCGATAAAGATTAACGAAGTGTCTAGGCACACCGTAAATATTTGGTCTACGCCTACCGAATTTCGGAGTACCTAGCTGCCCCTTCAGTTTCCCTGGGCTCACCGACATTTTCACCAATTTTCTTATGCTAAATTATTTAAAGTTTATATATTTTCAAATTGGTAAACTGAAAAAAAACTAAGAAATGTGATATCCCTATAATAGAGAAGTTGAACAAAAAAAATTTGTATTGCAAAGAATTTATTATTTACAATGTCCTGAATTTATCAGAGATTTAACATATTCGCATAAATGTTATGTGCTGTTTTATAACTAATTTTTTTTAAATCAACATGTATATTTTCCTTATAAACCTCTCTTTATATGTATCATTCGTTCATTAATTATTAATAATTATTTCTATATAACTAAGTTTAGGACACATCATCGAAAAACCGGTCTGAGAGCTTATGTTAATCCTAGATTAATTTGTAAAATTTAATGTAAAAAATTATTACTCAAATTTGCATTAGATAGTATTCTAAACAAATTTCGTTTGTTAATTTTGAAAATTTACATGTCATTTTTGAAAAAATACAGGGATACCAGAGCAGTGAATTTACCTACTGAATGGCATTACGGAATTTTCAGTAACACTAATCGATCAAGTCTATCGCTAGGGCCAGTATTACGGAATTTTCCGTAACAACCCTGTACGAGCTGAAAAATTACGGAAAATTCCGTAAGGGTAGCCAGTTCAGTAAATAAGCTTTATATTTATATGTATCATTAAGCTTTATATAAAACAAATTTGTCAAGCAATTAACGAATTTTGCCTTCTATTCTGTAACCTATCCTCAGATTTTTTAAATATTTTCATTTTCTAAAAGTATAAATGGGAACGACATGATCCAAGAATGTAAGAGTCTTCTTTTATATTATTTGATTTATCGCCTTGAATTATAATTTTTTTTCAAACTATTTGGGGTGTTACATATTGTTCAGATTAAAACGCTTAAGAGTTAAAAATGTCAAATTTGTAATGAATTTAAGCTTGTTTAATTTGCAATGGTTTGAATTACTCAATGATTACTTAATATCCTTCGCTCAATTATGAAATGTTCAATTTTTAAAAGTAGGTATAAGGTAGGATTTTAAATTGGAGATTTTATCAATTATTTTCAATTTGATGTATGAACTTTCAGTTATGTTATTGAAAAAAGTTTTTCTGTAAAAAACAGATTTGGCAAATTATATAAATGACCATAACATCCGCAGTTTTCAATAAATGTATTAATGTCATACGGTAATCGATTTGTCTTGAATCAAGGAACCTGTTCTGCTCTTCCATCAATTTCAAATTATGTTAGTGAAAAAGTTTAAATATAATAAACCGATTTTTCAAATATTGTAAATGACCATAACTTCCTTACACTTTTCAATAAAATGTATGAATATTATAGGTCAATCGATTCTTCTCAAATAAGCGAATCTGTCCTATTCTTGCATCAGCTTTGAATTATGTGAATGAGAAGATTTGTACTATAAAAATCCGTTTTTCAATTAATATAAATGACCATAACTTCCGTACTCTTTAATAAAATGTATTAATATTATAGACCAATCAATTCGTTTCGAGTCAAGGAATCTTTTATATTCTTCCGTCAACAGGAAAAAAGTTTGACTACAAAAAATCGAATTCTAAAATATTACAAAGTGCTAAAAAAAGATAATAAATATTTTGAGAGTCAGTTGTGAGACATTAGCGTTGAAAAAATAAGTCCTCCAAATTTCATCAATTTATGTATTTACAGCTTTGTCTTCAAGTTATCGTGTTCCTAAAAAAGTGTGACTTCCACACACATCCGCTCACATGCATCCGGACAATTACTTAGAACATTGTATAAGAAATTTTTTAATTGAGCAACGTCCAATTAAACCAATTTAAAATTTTCGAAATTGCTATAATTAGAAAACTTCCTCTATGTCGAAGTAAAATCGTTCAATTTTTTAAGATTTTATACCTTCAGGTCTTTTTCCATTTTTTTGTGTGCAAATTTTTCATTATAAGAGCTTTCAACGGGTCATA
>CAKNWW010293254.1:0-19490 GCA_932074435.1 Andricus kollari | reverse complement strand
TTTTTTGATAGAAAATTAATTTTCTTGGTCGAAAATTCATCTTTTTGGTTAAAAATTTAACAATACCGTTGAAAATTCGTTTTTTTTTTTTTTTTTTAACTTAAAAATTTTAATTTTTTGTTGAAAATTCAACATTCATGGTAGAAAAGTCATCTTTCCTGGTTGAAAATGAATTTTGATGAAAATTCTACTGTTTTATAAAAAAATTGTCTTTTTGTCTTGAAAATTCAAATTTTCTATTTAATTTTAATCTTTTTCGTTTAAAAATTCGACCATTTGATTGAAAATGCATGTTTGTATGCTTAAAATTCAACTAATTGGTCAGAAATTCAACTATTTAGTTAAAAATCTCATTATTTTTGCAAAATTAACATATTTGGTCAAAGTCGTTATTTTTGGTAGAAAATTCAACTACGTTATTAAAAATTCATCCTTTTGGATTGAAAATTCACCTTTTATGGTAGAAAAGTCATCCTTCTTGGTTACAAGTTTATTTTTCTTGTTTGAAAAATAACATTTTAGTTAAAAATTCAACTGTCTTCGAAAGAATTCGTCTTTTTGGCTTGACAATTTTACCATTTCGTTAAATCTTTAACTATTTTTTGGAAAACTTGTTTCTTTTACTGGAAAGTTCATCTATTTGGTTGTTAATGCAAATTTTTGGTTCAAATCAATTTGTTTTTTTTTTCTTCTTTTTGTGTTGAAAATTCATGTCTTTGGGTAAAAAATGTTTTTTGGTTGAAAATTCAACTATTTTGTGGAAATTGCAGTATATTTCTGCTTGAAATCTTAAGAATTTAAAGTGTTTCGTATTGAATTCAATAATTTATCTTCACTAATTTTATTTAAAAATTAATTTATAAACGTAAAGCCGTCTTTTGCCAATGGCTACGTTACTTTCGGGGGAGGGGTGGTAAAAAAGCCCAAAAATTGGTGACGTAGTTTATGGATAGCCCATAACTCGAAAAAATTTCCGTGTGACAAGAAAGTGGCTTGGCGGCGACAGGCCTCGACTACACCACTGCTTTTTTACAAGTCTTGTAGATTTGATAGCATTTTAATGATTCCTAAAGTTGGTTTGATTCAATTTTACAGGATTTCTATCAAATGTGCTGATAGAATTTTATTTTATTCCGCTTCTAGATATATTTTAATTGAATTTTCCCTAAATGTGTAGAATTTGATTCAATTTCATGTTTTCTCTGGATAGAGGGTCATTCAGAATCCTATAATTTTCTAACATTTTTCAGCAGGGATTATACAAAACGCTTGCAAATTTTACCTCATCTGATGTTATCTCTCTGGTAATGAATGTGTTTGCACAATGTTTAAAACACGTTTCGGAAATCTGATTGTACAAAAGCAGAAAGTCTCTGAACTGTAAAAAAAATGGTTATAATTGTAAGATTATTAGAAAACGCAAACCTTACTCCAAAAAATGAACTCAAAAATGTATTATATTTATGAGTCTAATCAATCAAACGTGCATACTTTTAAAAACAGTAATTATTGCGAAATTAGGTACATACGTTTCTAATTTCTGTGACACTCATATTCAATGATTGTTATTAAAATTTCTTGTTCCCCTAACTTCACCTCAAAACGTCCACTTGTCGCAGTCGCCACACACGTGTTTACGAATTTCGAGCGACTAACCTAACCTCACCAAACCTCTCTGACACTTGTCAATGGGCAATTAAAATTTTGAGAGCAAGGGAGGTTAACTATTGTAAAATTATTATCTTTAACTGATATTTCTACTTTTTTAGAGTGCGTGCTTACGATTTACTAGTTTTCCTACATTTTTAATGCCTGGAAAATAGTATATATTTTCGCGAACAAGATTATCAGCAGAGATAATAGCATAAAGTTTACTGAGTGTCTAAAGTTAATCGCGAAAATCCGAATTTAATTGCAAAAATTTCCAATGCGGAGATTTTTAGTTGGATTTTGAGTTTACCTCGAACATTCTACGATTATTCCAGGTAATTATGAATTTAAGAAAATAGTATTTATGTTTTTAAATTTGTATGAGCCTATAGGTCTGGTGGGTATCGTGCTGATAGGTTAGAACATGCAGTGCACTTTCCGGATGATGCTCATTTCTTTTTATTCTTTGTGCTTTTCATACAGATAGCTCAAATTAAAATCGAATTTTACATAGCAAAATTTAAAAAGTTCGACATATTTTTTCTAGCCAATCACAACTAATTAATTAATTTTCCAGCTACAAAACCAAGAAAGGAAGTTTATTTAATTTGGACAAAAATAATTATTAACTTTTTCCCTGGTATTTTTTTTTTTGCAAAATTAACTTAAAGTTTAACAAAATTTTGAGGCCAAAAATGAAGTTAATCGAAGTTGTAATTGGTTATAAAAAGTATTTGGAACTTTGAAATTTTGCTCCGTGAAAAGGCAGCCTAACACTGAGTCAATATTATTTATATCCTCCTTATCAAATCTTCTTCCATCTCAAAATCTTATAATTATTATAAAAAATTTTTAAATCCTTATAATTTTATCAATGTTTTCCTATTTTGTACAGAATCTTACACAAAAGAGATAAAGATAAATTCATGAAGTTTATCTAAAAAATACAATTATGACCAATTTTTTGCGCATTCTTATTATAGCTCTTTATACCTACATTTTTCTAGAATCATTTGTCAAAAGAAAATAAATTTTAATAAAACTATAGAACTACATAAAAACTATAACATTTTTACGATAGGTTTTCAAATATAAAATTTGGATACAATTATAGAAGCATGTATTCCCCAAAATTTACATTGAAGATGTGACAACTTTTAGGTCAACATTTTTTCTATGTGGAAGAGAGGAAAGAGGCCCTTATCTAGTTTTCCATCTCATAAATTTTAAAACTGCTTATTTTTTCACAAAATCACGAAAATATATCAAGGACTTTTTTCATGACTGTTAAATATGTGCAATATGTATGTATGTATTTTTTGATATGCTAAAATTTTGACAAATTTACGCACTGGAATTTAAGAGTTTATCAAAATATGAGAATGAAAAGTATATAAGTATATGGATCAAAAATAAAATTATTTCTCTACTAAATGATAGAAAATTGTCTGAAAATTATAGCAGTATGTGGCCATTATTTACAAAGTTTCAGGGAGGTGAAAACATTTTTTTTTTATTTTCTGTGTTTGAGAGCGGAAATCCCAATTGGTCCTTATCCAATTGTTATTCTCTTAATTTTAATATTAACGTTTTCGAATGAAAGGACAAATGATTTTTACATGTTCCTAATATGTTGGTTTATATGAATGCCCTTATCCAGATGTCATTATCATGTCTTCCATTTAACAAAGGAATCATTTAAAAATTAAAAATATAAGAACAATAATAATTTGAATAAAAAGCTCCCGGTAAGGCATGTTATAGTTATACAATTGGTATAAAAATATTTTTATTTGAATGTCTAATCTGAATGAAACGAAAGGTTAGATTATTGAAAGAATTTTTCAAAATTTATTTGATAAGTAAATAAATTTGGAAAATTTTCAGAAATCCAAACACACAAAAATCTGTTTGAAATTTAATAAGTTTACATTAACGAAAACATCAAAAATTAAATTAATACGCTGATAGCTTAATTTATTAAACTAGCTATGAATTCGATCTCGGGTGTTTCCACTTTGTTTGTATTTACAATTTCATGGTGCTCATTTGATTAGCACTTTGCTTCCTCATTATAATTAATTAGCAAACATGTTTGCTTTCTCATAGAGGAAGTCAAAATAACAAAATACAAATGTAGGTCAATGAAAACGTCTCGAATCAAGGAGTCTTCTTTATTCTTCTATGAACTTTGAATTATGATAATGAAAAAAGTTTTTCTGTTTAAAACAGAATTTTAAAGTTACCTATATAAATGCCCATAACTTCCGTACTCTTCAAGACTATGTATCAATATTATAGGTCAGTCGATTTGCCTCGAAGCAAAGAATCTTTTGTATTATTGCATCAACGTTGAATTATGCTAAAAAAATGTAATAAATATTTTTGGACATCCTTTGGTCAGTTTCAAGATATTAGGAGGTGAAAAAAGCCCCTCTAAATTTCATCAATTTATTTGCAACCGTCTTCAAATTATCGTTTTCACAGAATGTGTGACATCCACACACACACATATATCCGGAAAATTGCTTAGAACTACTTAGAACTTAGAATTCTATTAGACATTTTTAAATTGAGGAACGTTTAATTAAATGAATTAAATTTTTTTCTGAATTGTTACCATTACAAAGCTTCCTCTGTGCGGAAGCAAAAATTCTAAATTTATGCTTTCTAAGATGGTTTTTTTCTAATAGGAAATTGTAAATAATCTAATTAAAATAAAAAATAACAAAGCAGTTTCATTTTTAAATTTCTGTCAAGATTAAATTTATAAATTAATATGGTATATTAAAAAAAAATGTATTTGGTTTAAGATTTTTTAGAGAGTTTCACGAATTTAATATCGATTTTTCTGAAGGTAGATCGATGGTAAAATATGATTAAAAGGTTGTTTGCAAATAAATCATTATTGTTGCCTACAAAATAATCAATTATCGAAAATCAAGGTTTCGTAATAATATTAATGTATCTTCATCAACTTGAAAGTGTTTTCCCTGATAAAAAATGTATAAAAACTTCTCATACACTCATCAAGGATGCACAGACATTCCCCTCCCCTTGTGTCATCATCTTACCGGTTGAACTGTTTCAGGTAGTTATGGGCACTTTGGAATTAAGACAAAGCCTGACCGGACACAGGGGGAGAGTGTGGAATGTCTGTTGGCATCCGCTTGGCAGTTGTGTCGCATCTTGTGGCGAAGATAAAACAATCAGGATCTGGGTCTTGAAGGGCAGCCAGTGGGTCATAAAGACCATCTTGACTGAAGGTCACATGAGAACAATAAGGGAGATTGCCTGGTCTCCTTGCGGAAATTACATAGCCTCCGTGAGCTTCGATGCTACCGTGGCTATATGGGATAAAAAATCAGGTCAATTCGAGTGCAACACGACTTTAGAGGGTCACGAAAATGAAGTTAAAAGTGTTTCTTGGTCTTGCGGTGGACAACTATTGGCCACATGCAGTCGTGACAAATCAGTCTGGGTCTGGGAAGTCAATGACGATGATTATGAGTGTGCTGCTGTTATAAATGCTCATTCCCAAGATGTTAAAAAGGTATATTCATTTTATATTATTATTTTTATTCGGGGTGGCCACTGGAGCGGGAAATGGGGAGATGACCGGCTAAAAACCAATCAGTGATCGCAAATTTATTTTCAGACTGGCAATTTTTTTAACGCGTAGATTTAGTATAAAAAGGTATATATGCTAGTTGATATTTCTCAAAATTGTATAGTTTGGAAATCAAGGCCTTAATAGTTATCGAGTTTTTAATTCATGACTTTCAAAATTTGATAATTTCAGGTCAAAACTCGAGGGGTTAACCATTATTGAATTCATGCAGGGACCCGACCGAAAGTTTCGTTCCATTCCGTTATTGATAGAAAAAAATCATTTTTCACTAAACCTTAAACTGCTATTTCTAGATTTTGACGAAATTAGATAAAATCTGAAATTACATCAATGATTTAATCAAAATTATTTTGTTTAATTGTCAGTAACGAAATGGAACGAAAGTTTCGGTCGGGTCCCTGAATTCATGTATACACCTGTTTCTGAATTATATTTAATGCCCTTGAATTCTTGTCAATTCTCATCTCTTAAATTCTTATAAATTATTGCCAATTCCTTTGAGTTCACTTATATTCGATTGGATTCTTAAATTCTAAATATTGATTTGAACTAACGCCTACTACATATTTTAAATATGACTTCATCAAGTTTCATGCATGTTTTTGCGACAGGAACGATTCGGTCAATCATGGTAACATAATAAGACTTAGACAAAAAATTAAAATAATCAAATATAAAATTGACATTTTTAGACTAGCGCTTCTTGTAAAATTCAATATTCAAATTTAAATATTAGAAATTTGACGGTTTAAATTTGAAGACCTTAGGAGTTGAGGAATTTTCAAAATTATGAAATAGAACCCACCAAGACTCTTTATTTTAAGAAAATTTATTTCAAATTGAAAGTCTAAGATTTTAATATAGTCTTCAATATTAAATAATTGAAAAAAATCGTTTGAAATAGAAGAACATTGCATTGCTTGTTTTTTAAGTTGAATCATTCAAAGTTGCAGAATTAGAAATGTAAACCTTCTAATACTTATATTATTATTTTTAAACAATCTTTAATTAGGAGCTCTTAAAGTTGAATGAATGTGACAAATTTAATAATTTCTCTTTGATACTTCAGCCCCGAGCAATTTTAAATTATAGTAGCATGTGACGTTGGATAATTTTGGACTGGATCCTTAAAAATGATAAAATTTATTTTTAAATTGTAAGCTCAACCTTTTTTTATTCAAATTCAAAAGGTTCAAATTTGTGCGATTTAAAAATGAAAGCCTTTTAATTCTCATTAATGTTTTACGGACTTCCAGAAGTCACAAAAACTCATTTGTTGAGCTTTTGAAACGTTTTGTTACAAAAAAACTCGACATGCTAGAACGGGGGTTTGAACAGATTCGTAATCCACACAAAAAATCCTATAAGAATCATTCGGAGTTGTTGTTTAAAGGATACAAATGATGTCGGGCAGTATTATTTTCGCGTTTGATGACATTGGAATATAAATTGATTAATTTTGATTCTAATTTAGAATGAGTTTTAGATTACATTCATTAGAACGAACTTAAGTACGAACTACTTAAAATGATAATTTGTTTAATTTTGAAGTTTTGATTTGTCAATTTAAATAACCAAGATTTTTTGTGTAACCCTGGGAAAAAGCGAGAAATCGCGGAAGTTTTTTTCTGAGTCTTCAGTGTCCACCCTGTTATTGTAAGTTTAATAGCTGCATCTATTTTCTGAAGTAAATATAAATATTACAGTCTATTTTTAATTACAATTACAGGTCAGATGGCATCCAACCAGCGACATTCTCGCATCGGCGAGTTATGACAACAGTCTGAAAATTTTCAAAGAAGACACAGCCGACTCTGATTGGCTCTGTGTATCGACACTCAGCTCGCACACATCAACAGTCTGGAGTTTGTCTTTCAACACTACAGGTGATCGATTAGCGAGTTGCAGTGACGACAAAACTGTGAAAATATGGCAAGAGTATAAACCAGGAAACGAAGCTGGAATTCCTACCCCAAACGATGAGCCAGTCTGGAAGTGCGTCTGCACTCTTTCCGGCTACCACACGAGAACTATCTACGATATCGATTGGTGTAAAAAAACTGGATTGATCGTAACAGCGTGTGGTGACGACATTATCAGAATATTCAAAGAAGAAAGCGATTCCGACCCAAATCAGCCGACTTTTACTATGGTTTGTGCGATGGAAACCGCTCATACGCAGGATGTTAATTCCGTTCAGTGGAATCCTGCTGAACCTGGCCTCCTGGCATCTGCAAGTGATGATGGAGAGGTTAAGATTTGGTTTTACAGTGATTGAAATTTACTTTAAGCACACAAGCATTCGATGTAATATATAAAAATATACTTACTTGTATTTTAGAAAAAGTGAATTTTTATTGTGATCCTGTCTTTACGCCATTTCCAAGATCTTGACACCATAGTGTTTTTTATGAAGGAAAAAAATATATTGCAATTAAATTTCCCGCTAATCACGTCACATGATCATGATTTTGTTTAGATATTTGCACTTCAACCACCAGCTAACTTCACTTCGTTGAGTGCTGATGGGGAAACAATGGACCAAATGCATGGGACAAAATTTTACTTCTGTAATACTTTCGTAATGAATAATAATTATTATCATTTTATTATTTCATTAAATAGTTCTGAAAAAAAAACTTAAACTTTTTTCAAATTCACTTATATAGAAAAAATTAGTTTTTACGAAGATATTAGCAAAATAGGGCAAAAATGGACCGAATCCCATGCATTTGGTCCATTGTTTTCCCCTCAGCACTCAGCGAAGTGAAGTTAGCTGGTGGTTGAAGTAAAAATATCTAATTGTCGCCAGCCGAATCAAGTCACCATCGATCATTGTGAGGCGAAATTTAATTTTCCAGTAGTGACTATTTCAGGATTATTTTATTTTTTGTTCTAGGGTTATTCATGATCGGCAAGTTACTTGTAGTAGGATTAAGTCGAAAAGTGCTCTTCAATAAACAGTTTTTAAATTCTGCTCGCTTTTCTCACACAATGGGTTTGCCTTTGAAAAATGTGATAGATTCGTTGAACAGCTTCGCGGATCTGAAGCTCGCGGCTTCGTGGGATAATGTAGGATTGTTGATCGAGCCTACAGAACCTAAAAAAATCTCTCAGGTTTTATTAACGAATGATTTAACCGAAGACGTGATGCAGGAAGCTGTGGATCTGAAAGCCGATATGATCATATCGTATCATCCTCCTATATTCAGTCCACTAAAGTCGATCACGACAAGGACATGGAAGGTGCATTGTCTTACAATTAGTGATTTTAATTAAGCATTAAATCTAAATTATGGGGAGTATTAAACATAATACGAGGTTAGACTACTAGTTACGAATAGTTCTTGTTTCTTCCAATTATTTCTAATGCTTCTTTTTAATTTCTAGAGGAAGGATTATTACAGTAGAACAATTCAGTATTGGTTAGACTAATATTTTCGAATAGTACTCAAGTCTTCTAAAACTTTCTAAAGTTCCTTTTTTAAATTCTAGACGACAGATTCATTGCAAGTACATTCGATTTTAAACAATGAATGAATATCAATATTTCAGTAGAAAAATGCAGTTTATGTTGGCTACAATTTTTTTCTAATACTTTCCAATACTTTGGAAAGGTTCTTTCTTAATTTCTAGAAGAAGGATGATTTCATTAATTGCAAGTATATTAAATTTGTTTACAATGAATCAATATCAATATTTCAGTAGAAAACCCCAGAATTGGTTAGACTATTAGTTTCGAATAATACTCGTTTCTTCTAAAACTTTTGAAAGTTCTTTTTTTAATTTCTAGAATAAAGATTTGCTGCAACTATATTAGACTTTTTAGAATTAATCAATGTAAATATTTCAGTGGAAAAAACCAGTCTCGGTTAGAATACAATTTTCAAATATTTAGTTCTGATTTCTTGTAATAATTTCTCATGCTCCTTTTATTTTCTACAAGAAAGATGATTTTATTCATTGCAAATATATTTAGTATTCTTACAGTGAATGAATATCAAGATATCAGTAGAAAAATACAGTATTGGTTAGACTACTAGTTTCAAATAGTTCTCGTTTCTTCTAATAATTTCTAAAGCTCCTTTATAAGTTCTAGAAGAGAGATCATTTCATTCATTGCAAGTATATCAAATTTTCTTACAATAAATGAATATCAAAGTTTCAGTAGAAAAGGCTAGTCTTGGTATAAAACAACATCGTATAAACAATGAATGTTTCAAATAGAATGTTTTTTTGGAAACGCTCTTAGTTGCATACTTAAATTCAAACGTTTAAAATGGACAATTTAGATTCAAATTTTTAATTACAGATTTTACAAATCGTATATTTAAAATCTAGAAAAGGGACTATTTGTACCAAAATGTTGGTACAAATCGCCGCATTTTTTCGGTATGTTTAGCCACTCCCAATATTCAGATTAGATAATTTCAAATTAAAACATTCATAATTAGATATTATCAAAATCAATTAGAATTCAAAGATTTCAATTTTTCAATATAAATTCTTCAAAATTGAATAATAATTCTGCATTTATTGAAGATTTTAATTTTGCAAATAATAATTAGCCGATTAAATGTTTGTAAGTATAAGACACAATTAGAAACATTAATTTTGAACGAATTAATTTCACGATTCTAATTGTAAGTTTCTAAGGTTACCAATTCAAAATTATTTCACTTTTTACATTTTTTTAATATTTCAAGGTTAGAAGTTTACAATTTTAAATTATTTAATTTTTAAATTTCTAACGTTTAACATTGAACATTTTAAAAATTAACGTTTTTATATTCAATTATTAATTTTGTTATTTTAACTTTCAATTTAAGGCATTACAAATTAAACCATTTCAGGATTAGGTATTCCAAATATCAACATTTAAACTTGGTATCTTACATATAATTAGATACTTAAAATAATAGGAAAATTTTAAAATTAATAATGTACCAGATTTTGGGTTAAAAACTTAATTTAATGTAATCTTTTTTTTTAACTGCAATTAAAATGATATTAATCGATCTATCAAAAAGACTATAACGAACTAAAATTTTCCAGGAACGTATTGCGGCCAGGTGTCTTGAAAATAAAATTGCTCTCTATTCCCCTCATACGAGTTTCGATTCTGTCGTCGGAGGTGTTAATGATTGGCTCGCAACTGCTTTTGGTGAGCTTTAATTTAAAATTAATGTAAAATTAATATTTAAAGGAACAGTTAAATTATAAATGATGAATGCAATTTTATTTGTTGATCTTCTAATTATATATAAAGATCTAGAGTCAAGTAGTCCCATAGAACCAGGAACACCTGATCCTAGAACTGGGTTTGGAAGATTCTGCATACTAAAACAACCAATCTCAGTCGATGATGCGGTGCAAATAGTTAAAAACCGGATTGAACTTCCACATGTGAGATTAGCTCGAGCACGTGGACCAAGTATGAAAACAATTATTTTTCTTCATCTGTTTAATTGTTTATAAATTACCAAAGTTATTCTTTTTTAATTGCAGCTGGAACAGTCAAAACTATAGCACTTTGCGCAGGATCAGGAACCTCAGTTTTTAAAACCTCTCCACCAGCAGATTTGTACCTAACTGGAGAAATGTTCCACCACGATGTTCTCGATTTAGTTCACAAGGGTGGAAACGTTATTTTAACGAATCATTCCGATTCAGAACGCGGCTACCTCAAAGTGTTCGCTAAAAAGTTGAGTCAATTACTTGGTAATTCAGTGGAAGTCATCGTGTCGCAAAAAGATAAAGATCCTCTCACAACAGTGTAATTAATTCATAAGCAATTAAGCATCCCAGATACGAAATAAAACAAACGCGAATGTCTAGAGCAGTCTGAGATCATCGCACGTGTCCAAGAAAGTATATGGTTCTAATTACGCTACTGTAAGTTAGTAACTTTCTCAGAGAAAGTCCAATTAATTTCACTGCACGAGAGAGGACAGCTAAATTAATAGCATCGCACTCTAAGTCCATTTATAGTCTCTAAATTAATTATTATCTTCATCGTTATTATATTTTTATGTTTGAACATACAGAGAAAAGTAACTTAAATTAGAATTAGCCTGAAATTTCAACCCTCAAATAATCTAATTCGCTCTGTGCTAGTAGATTTTCATATGCTGGAAAGTCTTTGAACTATTAAAACTTCTTATATAGTATCTCTGGAGTAGAAAATTATAAAAATTATATTGCTTAAATGAAAGTCTAAGATTAAGGCGCTTTTTTCTACTTTATCATATGATTTCTCAGCCAGAATAATGCCTACCTGAAATAAATGTTCAGCTTTGTGTTATTAATTTTTTACTGTGTTGAAAATTCAGTTGCAAAGCCGCTTAATGTTTCCAAATCTTGCCATAAATTGCAGTTGTCAGAAACATTATTTATGGCCGAATTAAAATTTTAACATTTTCGTTTGTTCCAAATTGTTCCAAATGCAATTTTTGTCATAATTTTTAATTTTACGAACTCTCATTTATTCTAACTTCAATTTTTTTAAACATCCATTTCCATTACAATTAATTTTTAACTTTAAGTATTTTAGATCATTTCATCTAACTAGGAAAATAACCGAGAATTTTCGGAACCGGAAAAAGACAGTGAATTCATTTTTTTTACCACTTCAAATTTTAAACTGTGGAATTTTGTAAGCTTGGAGTTTGACTTTATTATATAGGTTCAATGATCAAGGATATTTTTAAATTTATTATTCAACTCAATTTTTTGATCGGCCTGTTGAGGAAAAAATGTTGGTTTGACGTCCGACAAAAGTAAATCACAAAACTTTGAAATCGATGAATATCTTCTGTTCCGACTTTTTATTTGAAAACTCAATTTTTTGGAAATTTTAGATGCTTTTCCTATATGCCAAAAAATTATGGCATATTTTCGAACAATAATTCTAACTTTAACAAACAGTTTTTGGCTTATTCCTAATTTTTATTATTCTTCATTATACAATACACCAACAATTACTGTAACCTAAAAAAATTTTAATAATGTTTTGGTCCACAGCCAATTTTAAATCAATTGAATTTCATAGCCTTCAGGATAAGATATCGTACATATTTAACAAATTGTAGGGTTTTAACTCTATTTTCCTCCCTATTTAAGGTTCATCCTTTAACATTAATTAATATTTTACAAAATTTAATACATTTTTTTAAAGAAAAATCTGAAAATTCATTTTCCAAGTATCAAGTAAATATTCTTGGGTGACCTTTTCGGAACTAGACAGTTGGAAGAAATTAAAATTATTTAAACTTTCAAAATTGGAAAGCCATGAAAATTGATCAAATTTAATTTTTAGTCCCTCAAACTAAAACAATTTGAGTCAGGAATATTTAAAAAGAAAATTAAAAAAAATAATAAACCTTTTCAATTCAATAATTTCAAATTTAAGATCATGTACCAGTAGGGTGGTCCAAATTTTTGTTTAGAATTTTTATGCATATCGCTTCCAAATTTGTTCGAATCCATAAAAAACGTAATGCCTTTTTTTAATGATATTTAAAGGTTTCGCAAGTCCCATGAAGTTTAACACGTATTTCCCATAAAGAAAGAAGACGTTTTTATAAATATTATTCAGAATCGTCAATATTAGGTTAATCGAGCTGAAACTTAAAATTTCTCTTTACAAGTAGCCATAGAATATGAATCAAAAATTACTTTTTAAATATCACCCCCACAAGTCTATTTTATAGGGTTTCAAAAAAAATCCCATAATTGAAAAATTGCATTTTGCGAGGTTTTGGTGCTAATTATGATTTTTAGCGATTTTTTTTATACAAAGTTTTTTTAGTACATAAGGTATTACTTTATATTAAAAATGAGATATTTAAATAAATTGTTGAAACAATTTGTTTTTGTTTATAACCATTTTCTCTTAAAATGGAGTTAAAAAGTCGCGGTTTTTTCCCGAAATTTTCAACTTGTTTTCAACTTTTCAGTTAAAACGAGGCAATAATGAATTAAATTCAACAAAAATAATTGTTTAAAACATTTATTATTATTTTTAACAATATACTCATAGAATAATCATAGAAAGATACGGGTTTTTTCGGAAATTTTCCACTTTTGGCAACTTATCTGTTAAAGTGAGGTTATAATTAATTCAAGTTAACCAACATAATTGTTTTAACAATTTATTATTATTTTTAATAATATTCTCTTTGAATAATATGCTAGAAAGTTGCGGTTTTTTCTGAAATATTCAACTTTTTGTTCACTGTTCGCTTAGAGTGAGTTAATAATTAATCAAATTTAACAAAAATAATTGTTTTAACAAATTATTATTATTTATAACTATCTTCTCCTATAGTAATGCTAGATAGTTGGGTTTTTTTTTTTAATTTTTTACTTTTTGTCCAGTTTTTACTCCGTGAGCTGATAATTAATACACGTTAAAGAACATAATTGTTTAAATAATTTATTATTGTTTAAATTTATCTGCTTTTAGAGAAATGCTGGAAAGTTTCGGCTTTTTCTGAAATGTTCAGCTTTTCTTTGACTTTTTAGTTATGAATAAATAATAAATAAACATCAAGGACAATCATTTTTTAAATAGTTTTTTTTAAGTAGTTTTCAAAATATTAATTTAAACAAATAAGGTTCTCAGTGACTACTTCAAGGAAAAGCGACATTCAATGTGATCCATATAGAAAATTTGAAGAGTATTTCAAATATCTGGTTCTATTTCAGAAATATATGTACGCAAAAAAAGAGATTGTTTACAAAATGATTTTCTCTAATCTTTATTTATTATCTGTTCATAACTAAAAATCCAGAGCAAAGTTAAAATTTTCAGAAAAAAATGCAATTTTCTGTCAATGCTATAAGAGAATATAGTCAAAAACAATAATAAATTGTTTAAACTTATCTGGTGTTAAATTATTAGCTCACTCTGCTTGAAAAGTGAATAAAAGTGTACAATTTCAGAAAAAACGTCGACTAATCTGGCATTATTCCAAGAAAATATGATTAAAAATAATACTAATAAATTGCTTAAACAATTATTTTTGTTAAGTTGAATTAATTCTTACCTCACACTAATTGAAAAGTAGACAAAAAAGTAGAAAATTTCGGAAAAAACGGACACTTTCTAACATTATTCTAAAAGAATATTGTTTTAGATAATAATATATTGCGTAAACAATTATATTTGTTAACTCTAATTGATTATTGTCTCGCTCTAACTAAAAAGTTGAAAACAAGTTAAAAATTCGGAAAAAACCGTGACTTTCTAACTCTATTTTAAGAGAAAATTGCAAAAAACAATAATAAATTGTTTTAACAGTTTATGTAAACATCCAAATATCAGTAGAAAGTAGTATTTTATGTATTAGAAACAATTTGTATGAAAAACCCGCTAAAAAATCATAATTAGCGTCAAAAACACGCTAAACCCAATTTTTTACTTATCGGTTATTTTGGGACCCTCTAAAACAGACTTATGGGGGATATATTTAAAAAGTAATTATTCTCTTGTATTCTATACCTGATTGTGAAGAGAAATATTGAATTTCAACTCGATTCCCCTAATATTGATAATGCGGAATAAAATGTATAAAAACGTCTTTTTCCTTGTGGGAGGCTTGCAAAAAGCTTTTATTATATAATTTTTTTCAAAAATATACGCTTTTATTTTTTGTGTGGATTCGAACAAATTTGGGGGCTATATGCATAAAAATGGGAAGAAAACATTTTTTCAACGCATTTTTGGACCACCCTAATGGCCTAATGTGTCAGCCTGTCACATGATAAATTCTTTTAAACGAATTTATAAACTAATAAGTCGAATGGAGTTTCTAATTTCTATACCAGCAGTTATTAGTTTCGCGTTCTGAATTAAATCGTTTTTAATTTGAAATGCCCAGAATTTTACAGTACTACAGTATTAAACGGTTGAACTTAACAATTGTTTAAGTTTCAATTTTGAACCGCTGACAAAATTGTTCAGTTTTGAAGGCTTGAATTAAAAAATTTCAATGACCTCTACAAATGTTTAAATACTGGAAAATGACCGGGAATTTTTTTCAGATGTTTGAGTGGCAATCCTGGGATAATTAAAACTCGAAACAAAAAATCTTTCACTTGTTACTGTTTGAAGTTTTTAAAATTATATTCAAAGAAATATTACAACTTTGAAAGTATGATAATTTGAATCAATTCCTTTTGTTAATGTGAACTATAAGGACCCTGAATTCGAACCCCAGAAGAATGGACTTTATCATTTAAAAACCTAAATTGCTCTTGAAACCTGAGATTTGTAAACTGAATGATTGAATTAATTCAATTAATCATTGCTGAATGTAGCATTTTTGCCAACCAAATTCGTTCCAAAAAGATGATGAATCATGAAAGAAAAAATTTGAGTTTTCAGTAGGTCTTTGTTTCGAGGCAGAGTACCGGTACCTGGGCGGACTTGACTCAACGCTGATCCACAAAGTGTCCACTCCACAGGTCCCTGAACGGGTAGAACCGGATCGAGTCGTGCATTCGTAGCGTGGTGCTGATAGTGTAAGGTCTCCGCCGGCGAA
Organism: Andricus kollari; assembly: GCA_932074435.1. NCBI lineage: Eukaryota > Metazoa > Arthropoda > Insecta > Hymenoptera > Cynipidae > Andricus > Andricus kollari. The sequence goes on along the minus strand of CAKNWW010293254.1, from coordinate 3,662 downwards.
AAAGCAGCGAGCGCGCTCCCTCGCCAAACGTGATTTGATCTCAGGAGCAATCAGCCAAAGGAGAGCTCGACGACTTTTCAATCGGAAACCGCGCTCTCCCAATCGGAACTTCCGCTCTTTTATTTTTCTCCCTGCTCGACTTCAGTTAGGTACCGTATCACTTTTAAAAAGACAACTGGGATCAAGAAGAGGAGAGTCACACGCTCTGTGTCTGCGCTTTTACCTGATTCGGTCCATCGCGGATGTAACTGTCGAAGCGGTTTTCCTATTCAGGACCCGTTAACTCTGTGGAAGATCAGTGCTCAAACCGTTCAAACTTTGTTATGAGTCACGCCGAGTGCTTTTGTTGCTCTTGATTATCACGCGACATTGCCAGACAATTGGTGGGATTATTCCTGCAGTGACCCAGACTTTCATCGGCCCTGGTGGTGTTTCTCCATAAAAGGACTTATCCCTCGAAACCAGCTCACGATCATCACGCACGGTACATCAATTTCACTTGATAATTATTCTCAATCTTCTATATCTTCAGCCTATCATTTTTAGAAAATTCTAATTTCAAACATTTTTGCTAAGGGTCTGTTTGGGGAAGGAAAAAAGACGATGAAAAGTCAGGGTAGTATTATTAATTAATAAGATCAATGAAAAGACATGCAAGTAATTTTTACAATAAATTTTCACTATTATATATTTAGCTATTTATTATTTTAAATTTACAATTAGGAAGAGTCGAATAACAAGGGTATCTAGCGGACCGAGATCTATTTTTCCTACTTCATCTTCTTTTTATTGTTTAGTCGAAAATCAGAGAATGGAAAATCTGATTCTTTTACGTATGATAACATCAAAGTTAATTGATCTTCGATTATATGTAGACATGTTAATTATATGAGTTGAAATTTATTCTCTTAAGAAGATTGTAAGCTATATAAAAATAGTGCGAATTTCAAAGTTATCTTTAAATTTAAATAAAATCTAATGTATTAAACATTTTACAACGTTGGAAGAAAGTAAGTTGGAAAAATGCGAAGACATCTCATATATAGGAAAATAATAATAAAAATAAATTTGATAGAAACCTCATGATTACTCATTTCATATATTTTATAACAAATATTTCTTTCAGCAGAAAAAAATATTTTAATTTTTCCAACATTTGTGTTTCAAATTTAAACTTGTTGCACCATGAAAATAACATTTTTTACAATATTGGTGATAAGTAAGTGCGATTCTACGTAAATTTACCTTTAAAAGCATCCCAAGAACTTTGAAAAATATTTATTATATTAGATTTCATTAAAATTTTGAGAAAACATTGAAATTTGCACTTTTTTTGCAATATTTTCTTCAAACATACACAAAATGACCTCGAAAATGACTTCGTCCTGGCTCATTTTATCAAGAATACCGATAGCCTTCAACATATTAGGGAGAAAAAAGTTTAACTTTCATATAATTCACATTAAAAGAACTGCAGCTATCATCGATAAACAGGCGGTGTCATACTCGTGATCGGTAACTTAATATCGATTCATATTTATCACGTCAATCTGTGATTGAGGATGAGTTTGGCAAGTGTAAATAAATAATTGTCAAATTACAAAAAAAAACATCTATGAATCAGCAGGGCGAAAAATATGTGATAGGGAAAAAACCGGGAAAACCCGAGAATTTCAAATTGACTGATTACTAGACATGCACCCGGAAATAAGCCATTCTCATACTTCACAATTTACTATTTCTAAAAGTATCATTAATAATTTTAAAGCTTTATTCATAATCTGGAAACCCAATTTTTAAATGTTCTCCACTTTTTGACAACGAGCCTTAAGAATTTTAAAAATAGTTCAAATTCGAAAGTTTTGAGTATATCATTTTTTTATTATTTTTTATTTCTAATCCTCAAATCACTCAATTTTGAAGGTTTTAAATTGTTCAATGTTATAGGCTTGAATTAAGGAATGAAATTTGGTTAAGTTTCTAAAGTTTTAATTTTCTAATTCGGAACGTTAAAAATTCAAAAACTCGCAGTTCTGAGTTCTTCGAGTCGCCTTTTCTACGTTTGATCTCTTTTCGTTTAAAAAATTTACTTAGATTTAAAAATTTTCAAAATGTGTTTCCTTTTTCCACTTGTCAAACGGATTCTTTTTTAATTAAAAATGTATAGCTATTAAGTTTAATAATTTTAAATTAAACGTTAAAAATTGAGGATTTTAATTTTAGAACCTTTAGAGTGAACAATTTTAAATTGAAAAACTCAAAATTATATATTTTCAAATATTGAAACGTTTAATATTGCCAATAATATTGAACAATAATTTTGGAGTTGAAAATTAAACATTCATAAATTTAAATCCCGTTTTGAAATATCCCTTTTAGTGTTGTCAAAAATCTTAGACTCAAAATGCACATACTTTCATAGTTTAACAATAAACTCAAACTCGAATATCTCTTGTTCAAAAACCAAATTTTTGATTCGAGTTAATTTCAAAATTGTCGTTAAATTGGAAAGTTTCAGCTGTACTTTATCTTTAAACCTTTTTTATTCCGAAAATGTTCAATTTCCTTTTTTAAAAATGTTAGCGGAAACAAAATTTAATTTAAAGTTTGAAACCATGCAATAAAAAAATTATAAACTCTTTTAAGTCAAATCTTAAAAATTTACGATTTCGGAATTGTGGAGAACGAAAAATAAGTGACAAACAAAAAAAAGTGGCGGAAATTCCAATATCCTAAGGATTTTAATATGTTTTTAAATCAGATACAGAATTTCTAAATGACGCAAACACGTGTTTATATCGACTACTCAATCCGATGTTATTTCTTGCCTAATTTACGAGAAAAAAAATATACAACCTTGAAGTTATTATTTTAATGGATTTACAAGTCATCTCTTATTCTTAAGTACCAAAGTTTCTTGCTCTCAATTGTATAAATAGCTCTAGAAATAAGTACAGAAACCGAAATTCTGTTTTCAATATATAAACATTTTTTTACTAAACTTTACATTTTATTGCATTTTACTTCTTAACATGTTTTAAATTTAAAACAAATTTTTTTTTAATTAACTTAAATTTAGCTCGAGTTTGCGATTCTCAATTTGTCTTATGAAATCAAAAGAGAAAATAAGTGAACCTTCTTCGCACGTGTATGTAACTTCTCTTGACAGAAACGTGTAGACCGTGAAGCGGGAAAATTCGTTCGTCGTGCCTATGCAGTGTGACAAATACATTTCCGATACCCAGCCCAAGAAGAAAGCAATTTAAATGCTTATTTTATGAGCACTTGTTCTTAAAAATAAAATAGGCCGGCTGCTTGCATCAAAATAACTAAATAACTATTTATTTTCAGATTGCTTAATTTCGAACCCATAAATTTGAGGACCTTCAAAGAGATTCCGTTTGGCCCTTTTTAACGGTAAATACCTTGAATTGAAAATTATTCAGATATCAGAACTTTCAACACAATTATAAAGAGCTTTTTAGTCTCTTCCTTAAATAACCATTAAATATTTAATTTCAATTTTACCAAACCAAACCAGACTGAACTGATTCGGAACAAACAAGCCTTTAGAATTGTTTGAACTTTCTTTCATTGAATACGAGGCCTTTACATTTTTATTTGGTTTTCATATCACTGAAAAAGTTTGGTGTCAGAGAGAG
>CAKNWW010293250.1:0-17385 GCA_932074435.1 Andricus kollari | reverse complement strand
GAAGGTGAAGAACTTTTTAAAGATTTTTTCTTTTGCACATGCTTGTTAGGTGCAAATTTAATCTTTTGTATAATTGAGACATAACTGAAAATTATATTAATTTGATATGCATGTTACGAACCAGCTTCTATTATTAATTAATTAATCTTTGAGTCTAAATTTGGGGATGACATTGGTAGAGTGCCAAAAGAATTCGCTGGTAAGTCGGAGGTACGACAGACCAAGCTAACAGAGTTAGCCTGTTTATTTGATAATTTTAGTGGATCCGTCAACTTCCTCCTAGAAGCTCCTCACTTATTAAACATTACTGGAGGCATGGAGACAGGGTATCGATAAAAATGACTAATGCAGATGCATTTTTAATTATGTAGCTTTATTTAAAATTCAAGAATGATTTTAGTTTAAACGGAAAAGGGGCCGAAGTAACGAGCGAGGAAGGCGAGAGAGAGAGAGAGAGAGAGAGAGAGAGCAAATAATCGCTTCCCAAACACAATTAATGCTTACCGACCTTGTTGGACGAATCCTTCCGGATTCCCTGGATCCGTCTCGCGTCTTCACACGCCACACACGTCACACTCGCGTACCGCCCGAAGGTTTGCCACTTTTGAATTAACAATTTAATTTACTTCCTAATTGAAATTAGGCTGTACGGCATTCGATTCAGTATATTTCTTATTTTCTTGATATGTATAAGCGAGGCATAACCTCAAAGTGAATTATATAATTTGGAAGGAGAATATAAGTTTATTCCTGAGAAAATTTTTATATCATTCTATTTGTGGGAGTTATAGCCAGTTATGATTTTAGAAGTGTATAAATTATTTGTTTTTGATGGGTTTAACTTGTTTAAAATCTTCTGTTTTATTGAAAGTACCACGAATTGTATTTATTGTAGAGAATATTTCCAGGATCAAAATAAGCCACGTCAATGATAAATATGAAACTTCAAATTATAATTCTTATCTGCAACAAATGAAAATCGAAACACCAACTAAGTTCTTTTATATTTGTGTACAAAGAAGAATTGTGTATTGAACTATTGATGAAAAAAATTGCTTACTACAAAATCGATTTCGAATTAATTTTCGAATATTTTAAATCGCACATTAGGGTTCCATCATTTATTTTTTTATCATTCTGGAAAACTCTATCTTCGTCGCCTTGAATGCCCTCTTCTAGACATTATTCCAGTACATATTTGAAGCGTTAACAGTCTTTCATCGTGCCTCACAAGAATTGTGAGACATTAATTTAATTTCATCTCTCACATAGGAAATTGTCATGATAAACTCGTTCAATGGTAGAATTCTATCTTTATTGAATAAACTTCAATTTGAAGTACTTTTTTAAAAACTAATTTAATATTCCTTTTCCCTGAATAAAATAAAAATTATTTGAAAAATCTATCAAATATAACAATTACCAAGTCCAAAATTCACTTTTTACCTTTAAATGTCATTAAACATGATTTAAAAGTAAATGTACAAGAAAAGATAAAATCGCAAACACCAAATATCTCATTTTCAATAAACAATTACGTATTCAAGCGTGTAAAAAAAGTTACAGTTATATTCTTCTTCCAAATAATATACTTCACTTTGAGGTTAGGCCTCGTGCATGTCTCGAGAAAATAAGAATTCATGCAGCCGGGTGCAGAACTGTTGTACGGCAGACCGCGCCCACTGCCGTGTAACCAATCAGAGCAATCTACCGGATATCAACCTAGTAGGGGAGACCAACACACACCAAGTCTTCTGACTTTCCAGTCCTTTGTATTCACTTAATTCGCGAATTCACTTATCTCCGGGTGCACACAGCTTTTTTTAATTTTCACTCTATTAACGATTCGGTAAAAAAAACCCGGTCTATTGCGTACTTGAATTTTTAATATTCGGACGGCAATCGCGAAGTGACGCGAGGGTAAAAGACGAAACGGAGCATGGAACGCGGGGGTTCCGATCACATACCTGACTTCCGAAGTCGGTGAAAAGTCGGCGTTGAATGCTAAAGTTGTCGGAATGTGATTTACCTCATCCATCAAAGTATGTATGATTTTGGTAGGGTTTTTAGCAGAGTCCGCACCTCGAGCGTGAGACCTCCGTCCCGGCCGGATGCACTCTGCGTGACCACCAATTGCTGATTTTGGAAAATTGTTGCAATTAAGACATTTTAAAGGCGCACGTGCACTGTTGGTATGCATGCAGCTCACTTAACTTATTAATTTAAAATTCTGAATCAAAATCCTATACCTAATCAAGAGTATAGGTCTTTTTAGATTTAAATGTTTATTATAGCAAATTCTGTTTATAATGATTTTTAAGAAGAATGAAACCCATATTATTAATTTAATGATTTTGATTTTGATTTCACCCATGCTAATGAAAATTTAAATATTTTGATGCAATCCACTCTCACTCAATCTATTGTCTTCGTTATCAATTAATGCTCAATTTATTTATTTATTATTTCTTATTAATGAATAAATAAAGTTGTTACCGTTATTGTTCGGTAACGATTTGCTTTATTCAATACTCTGAACCATCTAGCTTCCTATTTTAAATACAATCTGGATTCGACCAATTGATCCAAATATTCGATATCGATTCTACGCTATCGTTAAGCCTGAAGATTGTTATTATAATTTATTAATAATTTTTGAGGTTGTTTAGTTTTTAATTTAGTGAGTGGGATAGTTCGTTGAAAGTTAAGCAAATAATCTATATAACTTTTTGGTTTTTAATAACAATTGCATTTGTTATTTAACTTTTACTGGTAGTACGGATCGCTACGAGTATCCGGAGAATATGATTAGAAGGAGGTTCACGCTCGACGTGTTTATTTTCCCTGCGTGTGGGTGGTGTTGATGATAGTCTGTGTTCCCGTACGCTTAGCTGTGTCTTTGACTCTTCTCTATAATTCTCAGCTCACTCACTCGGTACACGATCCAGTGGTTGCTAGATAATATAGATACATGCTATAAGCTAAAACATACAGGCAATCTACACGGCCACAAGGTGGATTATTTATATTGCGCATAGGCACCGCTGATCTCGCTTCTGTCAATAGGTGAAACCCATCATCAGCGATGTCTACCGCAACAAACCCGCCCTGGAATGTAAACAATCGTCCCCGATTGTTATCAGTGTCCGGGGAGACCGCTTCGTCGTCAGCTTACTATTTGACTTAGCCTAATACTAAAATTTATCAATGCATCAGATAAGCGCATTGTTTTCCCCTTAGTGTCCCATAATATAGTTCAAAGTTCATTTCTTCTTTACAATAGAGAAAATAACCATTCAGCATAACCCATTCTCATTCCACTAACCACTGGCACATTTTGACTGGGAATTCGTTCCCTTTTTCACAGCACATAACACTCCACTGGCGTAGACGATTTGTTGGTTCCCTCCAGAGGCTTGTTGCACTACGGACGTGTTACGAAATTTCGGTGTGGTGGGATCATGGGTACTAACTTATGTTGGTTGAAGAGCCTGCACTGGTAATTGAATTCGTGGCACAGAAACAGGGTTACTATCCGAAGAAGCATTCTCCCGTCTCTCTCTCAAGGGTGGTAGAGATTCCATTTGTTCATCCAGTGACGAAAGTACCGAGAGATGTATTTGGGGTGATGAAACCACATGTGTTGTTGATCCAGGTGTGTCGTTTGATGTTCGTTTTCACTGTATACAAGTTCAGCATATAACCCACATAGTCAGCAGTTTAGAAAGACCAAGATACAATAGGAACAGTGAAGCCAGCAATCCTATACCCGCATAGGATCCATGTATTAAGGTTGACTGGGTTGCCTGCGTTGGCCATTGTGAGCTAAACTCATATAATTTTTGCTCTAATTGATTTCATGTCTTCTCGCCCTCCTGGTATATGGGATCATTTTCATTCAATAAAGATGTTTCTATTGCAGATGCTGATGGTTGTCCCAGCGATGGGTTCCAATCCAGGCAATATTACTAATGCTGTCCTTAGAATGCACCCGGGTGAAAGTCGGACAAATGCCACTCCATGTAACCTCATTCTCACGCTGGTTAATATAAAGCAACGTATTTCTGCGTCCAATTGACTCATGGTAGAATAAATCCAACCGTTGAGTGTTGGTATAACCTGCCAAAAGGGCAGGTGGTTGTAGGAAACTTGGATGTCGCATAACTTAAATGATGAAATAGTTGGGTTGAGTAGCAGTTGGAGTTCACACGATGGTTGAGTTGCCTCGTAGATAGGCAGTAGGCCATTACAGAGGGCATAGTCCAGGATGTCCTTGCAGTTTCGACGATCTTCTCTCGTTAGTAGCATATAGGTGTGTTTGTTTTCCTCTAGGGATATATGCGTGAATGGTGATCGAATATACGCTGTGCCGGTGCCGTTTCCCATGCTTTGTGTATCGCATCCAACAGTTGGTGGGCCGAATGCAGATAAACGTCTATTCCTTGTTCGATGGAACGGAGATTTTGAGTTAGTGCTTGGTCATAAGTGATTCGATCAGCAGATGTAGCTATTTGGTTCACCTGAGATATCGTTGATAACAGCTTTAATTTTAGCCAGTTTTGTTGAGCCTCTAGTTTCGTCGTGAGTTGATGTTCGTGCTGAAGTTGAGACCGCACTATGTGCGTCTGTTGCACCACTAAATGTGAGAGGTTACCTTGGGCCTGGTTGAGATCGTTGATCTTAGAGTTCATAATCTGGCCATCGTCATACGTGAGCAGCCCTGCCACTGGATCAACCAATCCGCCGAGGAATCCCATCATCGGTGTCGCTCTTGTCAACCTCATAGCAGATGGTAAGTTAAGGGGTAATTTCCTAGTTGAGTGCCGAGTTAGCTCTTCAAACTCCTGTTGAATGATGTCTTTCAACCGAGCGGCTGCGTCTAATTTAGGCTGGAGATTGTAATTGTTAATTGTACGGTTGCATTCCCCTTCCAGCGTAGGTCAACAATATCTGGGTAATGTCTTGACCTTAGTTTGGTAGTGGTCCAAGAAGCTATAGATCTTCCGAACATGTAGGAAAGTGTTAATGCGCCAGTTAGTAGCCCTCATCCGCACCTCCCCTTGATAATCGTAGTATATTCCCGTGCTTTCCTGGAACTGAAGATGCTCGTAGGTACTTTCTTCTATCGTAGAACTGATCCATGAGATGGCGAGGACCAGCGAAGTCAGCTGATGACCGTGCATGTACATTGTTACTGTTCGCGCTAGGCAGCAACTATACTGACCGAACAAATCTGTTGAAGTGAATTAGGAGTCAATGCTTGAAAGACGACGAAAGATAAACGTCTATATCCACACAGATATCCATACATAACTATACACATACACCCATACACATGCATAACCGCCTACACACACAAATAAATATATATATATATATATACTTTTTATAACGGGATAACGCACTTAACAGTGAGCAACCAAGAGCTTGTCCGCGTGCTTTGTGAAACTTGTACCATCGTCGTCTTCGAGAATTACATTATGATTCTCAGTAAAGCCTACGATGGTATAAGTTCCAGTGGCTCGCTTGTCGAACTTATTCTCACGTACGTCCTTGAAAAAAATCACTCGGTCTCCGATCTTGGCATTCAGAGGTCGGGATTTCTTATCGTAGCTTAATTTAGCGCGCTCTTTTGCCGATATCATATTTCGTGCTGCTATCTTTTGAATTTCTGTCAAACGGGCTATCAGGTCTCGAAGATAGGATCCATAGGTTTCCAATTTTTCTTCAGGAGGGACCGAACTGGGCATTCGCGCGACATGTCCATAGATTAATTCAAACGGGGTGAAATTCGTTGATTCATGGACAGAGGTGTATGCAAACATTGCGAAAGGCAACAGCCGGTCTCAGTCGTCGTAGTCATTGGCATAATGCTTTACATAATCTGTCAAGACTACGTGACTGCGTTCTAGTGAGCCGTTAGTCTGGGGACGATAGCCCGAGGGGGTTAATTTCTTAACCCCGAATATCTTCTCCAACTTTCGCATAGGTTTACTGATAAAGCTTCCTCCGCGGTCCGTGAGGATGCAGCGGGGAGCTCCATATTGTAAAAACAGATTCTTGGCCACGGCATGAGCCGCAGTGTTCGTTTTCAAGTCTGAGATCGGTACTGCGATGCACAGCATGAAAAAATTGTCCTGCATGGTGAGAATGTATCTATTACCATGAGATATAGTCGCTAGTTTGCCAACGGTGTCAAGAGAGACCCTATCAAATACTCCTAGAGGGGTATCCGTAATGACCATAGGCTCGCGTGTACGGGCCCGTATTATTTTGTTTTCGAGACAACTGTTACACTCTCGAATATAATTAGTCACATCTTTTCGCATGCCCGGCCACAAATATCGCTCTCGGAGACGCCGGTATGTTTTAGTTACCCCTTTGTGCCCGCTCAGAAGATTGTCATGGTATTCAGAAATTAGTTGCCGCCGAAAATCCTCTGGTGGGACTTCTACTTTTCCATGACATAGTGTTATGGGGGGGAGGGGGGCATCCCGAAATACATCGGCTAGCAATTCAGCTAACTTGTTTTGTGGTACGTTGCCTAACAAGTCACTTGAACTGGCCATACGACATGTTCCGTGCTGGTCTCGGGTTAATGCTACCTTCAGATTTTCAAGGCCTTGTTTAACAACGCGCCAATCCACACCATCAAAATGCCTTTTCTGGATAACAATCGAGTAAGTCTTATACTTACCGGATGGAGTTACCAATACTTGTCCTTTCTGAGGTCGCTTTTCCCACAAATCTTGAGGGTTCACGCGATCAATAGCAATCAGTAGTTTAAAGATTGGAGTCGTTGGTTCGCAATGAAGTGAGCGTAGTGATCTCGCACATACGTTAATGGCTCAGTCCACTGATGAAGAAAGCAAGAAGATGGCGATCCAGCTACATCCAGCCCGTGAGTGACCGGCATGTTATGTTCTTTCGGTCCTTCCTCTGAGGAGTGGTTGGGTGGATCGATGTGAGGCATTTGTGTTTGTGAGGGTGCTCCAATTGGAGTTGCCCTTGGAGCTACGTTAGAGGAAGTAGCTATTGATATTACTTCGTCTTTAGCAGGCATGTCCCTAAGATTCCTTATAGGCAGATATTTTCTTGTCCTCGCCAGGGGGTTGACAATTTGTTCCTCTTCTGCCGCTGGAGTCGAGCGAGCTGAAGGAGTCGGGGTCATTAGAGGAGTCTGAAATAGGGACCGCCTGGGAGGAGGTTGCTCAATGATGGGAGAGTCCACCAACTCTGGTGTATCCCCAAAACGTACTATACTCTTTCGATGTCCCTTCTCCAGTTCGGTGGGCACCCGATCCTTTCGCTCTTCTGAGGGCTCTGATATGGAATCCTCTTGCTCAGCTGTGTTGCGTTGTTGAAGCTGATTTCGGAATGATTCCAAAAACTTAGTTACCCGTACAGGAAGAGGATCATCCAACCCTGTACAAGGATCCATGCTTTCCAAATGGAGTAACAGGTCCTGATATTGTTCTCCTTCAGACTCTGCCGTGATGTCGATTTGGGTCGCATCAGGACTAGCAGGTTGATTCAACCCTTCTTGGTCCCAAAAGTATAACTGATGTCCAGCCATAGACTGATCAAATTCAGCTATGGACTTCTGTGATTCTGCTCCAAAAGTAGCCCTGCGAGAGACGTCCTTGGTTTGCTCGTCATGGTCCTCGTCGTCGTTGCTGTCGCTGTCCTCACTGCTGGTGCCGTTTGGGCTAACATCAGCGATGCTTCCGAGGGATTTTTCGGTTAATTCTTCCTCTTGGTTTCTTTGAAAAGTGCTAGTTTCAGGCACACTGGAGGTTCCATCCGTCCGCGTAATTCCAGCGCGCGCTAGCTCGTCAGCTGCTTCTTTACCTACTACCCCCTGGTGGCTTAGTACATGATGCCAAGTCACCTCTAGATGTGCGAAGGTTTCACGCAGTTCCTTGAACTCAATTTTGTTGATAACAGGCTTTCCCTCTGCCGTTTTCCAACCGTTGGTATCCCACGTGGGCATCCACTTGGTACAACTATCTATGAGGAACTTCGAATCGGTGAAGATGCTCAGATTGGTTATTCCGTTTTCAACAGCTTTTTGGGCAGCGGCGGTTGCAGCTTGGATTTCCGCGGAGTTATTTGTTTGACGACCCTGGGCTGGTTTTGATAGGTTCCAAGGGTGGTCCTGACCAAACCAGACTCCCACGCCCCCCTTTGGCTCTCCGTTTTCGTCATGAGCACATGCACCGTCTATGTACACCTCAGTTGGCTGATTGCACAGGATAGGAAGATATGGGTTGGGTAGGCGAGGCGGGGCACTTTTTGGTGCTACCTTTTCAGCAGGATGTACTACCGTAGGTTCGATGCTAGGGAGCAAGCTATAATCCTTTCTGTAGACTGGTGGATGAGAATCCTCGCTGTCCTCTGAGGATGCATCATCAGAAGATGAATTCTCATGGTTGGATGCAGTCTTTGTAGATCCTCCCATCATACGCGGTCGCAACCGAAGTCGGCTGGCGATGCTGCCTTGAACCAGCATTGGATCCTTATAATATGACGGTGGCTTGTTTGGCTGTACTTCGGAGGTTTGTATCCCTTTCTTTAGAATGGGCTTTCTCAGCACAGGCCTTTCCCTTTTCTTACCTGGTACAGGTATTTGGGTCGTTTGAGCTCTGGTACTTGTCGATGGTAAGGGGTTAGCTCCTGATGCTGGGCCTAAAGGATTACCTTCTTCTTGGGAGGCCTGCAGGGTTTTCTGCCGCGACAATTGGGTCGTTGTGCTTGCGGGGTTCCTAGAGTCTTCAGCAACCTTGGTCAATGTGGATTTCAGCGGCAGGGCGCGATACCGATTTGCAGGAGGTATCTGCGTCCGTTCTAATGCACCTTCCTCGAACTCGTGAGGGTTAATAGAATCAGCATTATTTTTGGGATCCACACCATCCATAGCATCCGTCGAGTTATTGGCAGGGACCGAGTTAAACTCAGCAGCCTTTAGGTGCTGGAATCATTCGTATGCAAATGACTCTCGAGCCGCATGGGGTTTCCTGACAAGGCTTCGACACCTCTATTAAGTTTTCCCTTCTTATACTCAAAGACGTATTGATAGTCTTTGAGTCTATAACTCCATCGAATGAGCCTTGGACCCGGATTGTCAGCATATGTGATCCAATGCACGTGTTCGTGATCGCACGCCAATATGAATTCGCGCCCATAGAGATATGGTCTAAAATTTAGTACTGCGTAAGTAACCGCAAGACACTCCTTCTCAGTTATGTCGTATCGCTGTTCAATACTTGTTAGTATTTTAGAGTAATAGGCAACTGGCATGTCCACCTTCTCTATCTCTTGAGTGAGCACGGCACCCATGGCATACTCGGAAGCATCCGCAGTCAATTTAAACTTTTTCGTGTAATCCGGGTATATCAGTATCGGCTCTTGGCAAAGGTAGTCACGTAGTCTAACGAAACTTTCCTCTTGTTCTGGTGTCCAGACAAACTTGTATTCCTTTTTTAGTAGATCTTCTAAGGGTTTGACCAATTTAGCATAGTTCTCTATGAATCGCCGGATACAAAAAAGCTCACTTGTCCGGTTGAAGACTTAAGTTGGCATCTCGAAGCCGCTGGAACAGTCTTCGTGCCTTCTTGTCATGCTCTTCTAATGTTTCAGAATAAATGACAATATCATCGAGGTAAACGAATGCTTCTGATCCCAACATTCCTTTTAGGAGAGAGTCCATTAACCGTTGAAATGTTGCGGGAGCATTCTTTATCCCCATGGGCATCCGGTTATATTCAAAATGCCCTCTCGCTGTTCGGAACGCAGTTTTGGCCCTGTCGTCTGGGTGGGTTTCTACTTGATGATACCCGCTAGCGAGGTCAAAAACCGAAAAATATTGGGCTTTTCCCAATCGGTCTAAGATGTCGGTAAAATTGGGTAGAAGAACTGTTTTTTTGTGATTGCTACATCACTAACGGTAGGGATCCTATGCTGCACCCTATTCGTTACGGTAAGCTTTTTTCCATTGATGTAGAATATATCCGAAAAGTCCTTAACCCATCCCAACACCAATTCCTTACCAGGGTCGTTAAGATGGCCCAAGTGAAGGCTCTTGATTACCTTCTTCAATCGAGAAGTCGGATTGTGTCCTTCCTCTCTAGATCGGACTCTTCGGAAGTTGTACCCGAAAACTCACAGTACTCAAATGGAATAAGTTCCTGAGGTGATAATTCCAACTCAACATGTTCGCCTGTAGTGTTGTATGCATATGAATAGCATACACCATCGTGGTTCCTAACCACCCCATCGCCAATGTACACACCATCGAGGGTGTCGATTCGCGGCAAATATCCTTCGGACAGCTCCATGTTTTTAACCTTGATAGCGAAGGGCTGCTTTACGCGTGATTGCAATTTCAAAGTACGAGCGAATGGCTTAATCTCCGGCTTCAGATTTTGTCGCGCTTGTCTGGATTCAGAATCGACGAATGGTATCGGGGTGATAGGATCCGATATTATGACAAGGGTATTGTACCGGAAAGAAAGTTGAGCCTGACGTAGGTAAGCACGCCCAATTATGCCTGCGGCTGATAGGGGGAAGTTGTTGAGAACAAAATGGAACTCAACTCGGCTATTGAGTAGTTGCACCCACACCGACCCGTGTGTCTCTACAACCTCCAATATTATACCAGATACCAGGGTGGGATCATCTCGTACAACTAAATCGCCTTTCAGCGCCTCAAGCTTGATCAAGTTTACATTGGCCCCTGGATCTACTAAAAATGTAGCCTTTCCTCCACGAAACTCGTGTGAAGATAATTGTACTACAGGGGAGTCTTTTTGTTGACATCCACTTCGGAGGATTCGCTGGGGTGTTCCAAGAACTGAACTGTTTTGGGACGTTCCTTGAGAACAGGACTCGCTGTCGCGTCCGTACGACGGGTCTGTTGATAGTTCAAAGGCGTAGGTTTTGGCGACACCGGCCTTGCTGCAGCAGGAGGTGCAGTTGTTCACGATGTATGGCTAGCTGTACCAGATAATGGAGGCGGGTATTGCATAGGGTAGGGGTATCCATATCCAGGCGGATACATAGGTGGATAAGTGTATGGCATTGCATATAAGTTTTGATACATGGGGAGTGAAGGGAAAGGTGGATAAGGTAGAGGTGGGTAGGGAATGGTAGAGTTCGGCAGGACGGTTTGCCCGAAAGGCTGTTCTTGGCGCTTGACCTTGCCAACACCCATTAGCAACGCGTGATCGTAAGCTTTGTGTATTTCCTTTAGATTCCTGGCATCCACGAATGTTGACATATCCCCAGGTAGTCCACGAACATATGCATCCTGAGCACAATCTATGAGGGGCTTCATCATCATAGACGTATTTTTGTCGGCACCCGAATACTTTTCTTCTAATGAATGCTTCGCTCCACTGATAAGACCCAAAGTCCTATCGTAATAATCGCTTACACTTTCGTTTTGACGCATGCGCAGGTTGACGATTGCCTCAAAGTACCACTGGTACTTCTTAGTGGGAGCGAAACGTTTCTTAAGCTGTTTGGTGAGTTCCTTAAGCGTCGAAAATTGCTTATCGCGAACACTCTCTCGCGCAATGCCCTTAAGTTTGCTCAGGGCAATTTTTATAAAAGACAGTTCAGTTGCTTCTGTGACATAGACCTAACCGTTTTCTATATCATGTAGGAACTCCTTTAAGGGGGGGACCTTCCCATCGAAAGTTGATATGTGGAACGTGCTTTGTTCAAGGGTCATACCCTCCAAGGCGGTGGCCATCCCGGCACTCATATCCATCATGTTGGCTTGTGTGAGTTATCGGTGCGAGTGAGATTGTTCCCAGTCTCCTCAGCGGGCATGTCTCAGGTTTATAATTTACGTTATTTATATGCCTAAGATTGGGGTCACTTGGGTAACAAAGGAGTCAAATTTTGGCTCGATGCAGAATTGAGGTTCGTGAAGACCGCGAATTTCTTGAAGATGAGATTTTTGTATTTTCTAAGTTTAGAATCTACAGTATATTCGATTCTATTTTATTTATTTTAATCGTTAGCGTATCACGCTTCAGAGAATGGCTTACAATATTAAGAACTGAGAGCAAGTTCACCCTGGTAGGTTATTAATGAGTTCTATGAAGCAACCGTGACCCAATTACACAAGTTGGATTAAGTTGCGGCATAACTTGGAAAGTTTCCCTCACTACCCGATTATTCAGTTTTACAAGAAGGGACACCCTGGGGACTAGAATGGGGGACACACGGGTTTATCGATACCCGCTATTCTAGGTCGTACCGAGATGGTTTTCTTTACTCTAAGATCCTTGAAGAGAAAGCAGTTTGTAACTAAAAATTCTTCATCGATATAACTTTCGACAGCCCTCACTTCTACGTCGGCTGGCGACTGTATAAAGTTCAACCTTTGTCTTGGACGATTAATTTATGGATTTTTGAAGTACTGATGATTAGATGATTAAGCACTAGGAGCTATTAAAGAATTTAGGGTTGGTGGACCACAGAAGCGCTGAGAATTCTGACCATCGAATATTTCCCTTTTCTTTTAATCGGACCTTATCCCAAATTGACTTGGTTCAAGCCAAACGGAATTTTTTCCAACTTGTCTAAATATACGAGTTTTCTTTTGCCTTCACGTTTATTTTGTTATTTTTGATATTGGAATCCCGATATGGATCGCCTGCTGTTCGTTGAAAAATGTGGGCATATTGAAACCTCTAGAAGCTAATTCCTATCTTCCAGACCATGATATAGAACTTATAAAGCTAGTTGAATTCGAACAACAGTGGATTCACCGCCCCGGAATTGTAAGCGATTATTATTTAATCGAGAGCAATTGTTTGCAAGGTAAACTCAATACATGATTATATATAGTATACATTAATAATAATGTAATAACAATAATATACAATTTTTCTGCTCTGGTCAAGCTCTGGTATAGTTCGCTCGTAGAGCATTCAACTTATTCTTCCATCAAGAATACACCCAACAAGTTACTGCAATTCCCGAATACTTTTCTTCTAATGAATGCTTATAACCCCACTCTCTCTATCTCTCCGTCCCGCCACCCTAATGATACCGAATGGAAGAAACAGAAAATAAGATAACCAAGTAAGGAATTATCACTTCAGACACGCTTAAAAAATTTCCTCTTCTATTTCATAAATTTGCGACTCGGGTTCATAGGCGCCTGTGTCACAATCAATATTGCCTTCGGAAGCGAGAGTTACAATCTCGATCTGAGATTTCTGTTGATCTTGAATGCGGATATTCTCGCTTGTTGTAGGGGTTTCGATTTTGTCCACTTGTTGTTGGGCTTTGTTTAGAAGAGTAATAAACAAACAGTGAAATTCTTGGGAGGATTCAATCTCGGTAAATATGTCTTCCTGCCTTACCGGTGGCGGATCCACGAATCGGATGTTAACTGGAACTTTGATGGTTTCTCCCGAGGGTTGAACTACCGTTTCTACCTCGTGCACAATGATCTTGTTTTCAAGGATACCTCCAATTACCGACTCTATTTTACCCTTAGGCTGTCGTGATTGCTGTCGCCTTCCACCCCTATGTTTTGGCTTCCCTTTCTGAATGACGTCAGACATGATCGTGGTCTAGGGCATTGACATCTTAGGCAATCGGTCACGGCTATTTCTCTTGAATAATTTTAGGCTTTCAAGCTATTTCCTACCTTCTATTTTCGGAAATAATTAAAGGGAACCCGATCACACATTTAGTTTCCCGCCATCACATAATTGGTTCAAATTGTATGTATTAACATAAATAAAATTTGAAACAGATCTACTTATTTTATGGATCTGAACATTTAATATGCACTAAAATAACCAGAATCGTAATTTTGGATTACCACGGTATCACCACCCTAACTGTCATGTCGACCTGACTGCAGAATGACGATATTCGAGTGATCAAAAATGTTCACAAAACGTTTTGATTTTAATTGTCAAATTTATGAAACTATTTTCACCAAAAATTTATAAGTAAGTGGGGTTCAAAGTTCGGATCCCACCGCTGCCACCATTCGGTCTGTTACGAACCAGCTTCTATTATTAATTAATTAATCTTTGAGTTTAAATTTGGGGATGACAAAATGGTAGTGTGCCAAAAGAATTCGCTGGTAAGTCGGAGGTACGATAGACCAAGCTAATAGAGTTAGCCTGTTTATTTTATAATTTTAGTGGGTCCGTGAACTTCCTCCTAGAAGTTCTTCACTTATTAAACATTGCTGGTTGAATAGAGACAGTGTATCGATAAAAATTACTAATGTAGATGCATTTTTAATTATGTAGCTTTATTTAAAATTCAAGAATGATTTTAGTTTAAACGGAAAAAGGGCCGAAGTAACGAGCGAGGGAGAGCGAGAGAGAGAGAGAGAGAGAGAGCAAATAATCCCTTCCTAAACACAATTAATGTTTACCGACCTTGTTGAACGAATCCTTCGGGATTCTCTGGATCCGTCTTGCGTCTTCACACACCACACACGCCACACTCGCGTGCCGCCCAAAGGTTTGCCACTTTTGAATTAACAATTTAATTTACTTCCTAATTGAAATTATTGTTGTGTAGTGTTGTCATTGGTTTACCCCTGCCGTTGTGGTCTCAGTAGGGGAGACCAATACACACCAAGTCTGCTGCGTTTCCAGTCCTTTGTATTCACTTAATTCGGGAATTCACTTATCTCCGGGTGCACACAGCTTTTTTTAATTTTCACTCTATTAACGATTCGGTAAAAAAAAACCCGGTCTATTGCGTACTTGAATTTTTAATATTCGGACGGCAATCGCGAAGTGACGCGAGGGTAAAAGACGAAACGGAGCATGGAACCCAGGTGTTCCGAGCGCGTACCTGACTTCTGAAGTCGGTGAAAAGTCGGCGTTGAATGCTAAAGTTGTCAGAACGTGATTTACCTCGTCCATCAAAGTATGTATCCGTGAGACCTCCGTCCCGGTCGGATGCATTCCGCGTGACCACTAATTGCTGATTTTGGAAGATTGTTGTAATTATGACATTTAGAAGGCACACGTGCACTGTTGCTATGCATGCAGCTCACTTAACTTATTAATTTAAAATTCTGAATCAAAATCCTATACCTAATCAAGAGTATAGGTCTTTTTAGATTGAAATGTTTATTATTGCAAATTCTGTTTATAATGATTTTTAAGAAGAATGAAACTCATATTATTAATTTAATAATTTTGATTTTGATTTCACCCTTGCTAATGAGAATTTAAATATTTTGATGGAATCCACTCTCACTCAATCTATTGGCTTCGTGATCAATTAATGCTCAATTTATTTATTGATTATTTCTAATCAATGAATAAATAAAGTTGTTACCGTTATTGTTCGGTTACGATTTGCTTTATTCAATACTCTGAACCATCTAGCGTCCTATTTTAAATACAATCTGGATTCGACCAATTGATCCAAATATTCGGTATCGATTCTACGCTATCGTTAAGCCTGAAGATTGTTATTATAATTTATTAATAATTTTTGAGGTTGTATAGTTTTTAATTTAGTGAGTGGGATAGTTCGTTGAAAGTTAAGCAAATAATCTATATAACTTTTTGATTTTCAATAACAATTGCATTTGTTATTTAACTTTCACTGGTAGCGCGGGACTATCCGGAGGATATGATTAGAAGGAGGTTCACACTCGACGTGTTTCTTTTCTCTGCGTGTGGGTGGTGTTGATGATAGTTCATGTTCCCGTACGCTTTGCTGTCTCTTTGACTCTTCTCTCTAATTCTCAGCTCACTCACTCGGTACACGTTCCAGTGGTTGATAGATAATATAGATACATGCTATAAGCTAAAACGGAGAGGCAATCTACACGGACACAAGATGGATTATTTATATTGCGTATAGGCACCGCCGATCTCGCTTCTGTTAATAGGTGAAACCCATTATCAGCGATGTCTACAGCAACATGCAGACTAATCTTTTATAATAACTTATTTTCATAGGCTGCTTGTACAAAGTACACTGTCACTGCGGAAGAAGCTTTGTCACACATCAGCACAATCATTGGAAATGTCAAGGACTGGGGCGGACATTGTAAAGAACGAAGTCAAAAAGACTAAAAAATGTATTGAATTTGCATTTATATTTGTGTAAGTATTTGGCACTTAAATAAAAAATATAGTTCACTTTTTTCATTTTCCTTGTTATAAAATTATTATTATAAACAAAATTATAAGAAATGATAAATTTTAAAAATGGCTCTTAAAGGGAAATCGGTCGGGCCAGGTCGGTTACAGATCAGGCAGCCAGATCGGGCACCAGATCTGGCTCCGATCGGGCTGTGTGTTCCATCAGCGATCGGGCCCAGGTCCGTTTTATCCTTTATAAACCTTCTTTGCTCATGCTTCATCCATTGTTGTTCTATTGACATTATAAAGTGCACCTTCTATGCTACGGAATTTAAAAAAAACAAGAATAGATACAGGACATATTCCTGAAGCATATGCTGATAAAATATTAATGAGAATAAAATTTATATTATTATCATCAATGCAAATTTGTGGTGGATTGGGGTAGTTTCGTGTGGCCATTGTTTGGAGTAGGGGAAACCTCCCTACAGTGGATAATGCAACCTACAGTTTTTAAACATTAATTAAAAATACTAATGCATCTAAAATAAATAATTTAATTTAATCAATAGTTAAGACACTGTACGTCTAAATTATTAAAATTAAAAATGAATTTTTTTTCTTTCATTTCTGCTCTTAATTAATGATTATCCACTCTAGGCTGCATGATCCGAGTCACAATCAGCATTAATGAAACAGCTAGACCTTGCAATCTACCTCAGTGACGCGTACGCTTCGTAATGGCTACGTATAGATATCAAGCGCATGATACCGATCTTGGGCAATCGAAGTCTCTTTTGCCATTGCGACCAAGCGAATCGAAAACCATCTTCGGAAAAAGAAAATCACTTCCTCCTTCGAGACGATGGCGCGATTCTTATTCTCCGTTCTCTACACCACTGTTTTATTTATTTTAACTTTGACTTTCTATAAATATCCACTTCAGTGGCGGATTTTCCAAATAGGCTACATAGGCTGCAGCCTAGGATGGCAAAATTTGATAACTACATGCCTTACCGGACAAAAATATTTGATCTTGATTTTATCTTTGGTTGAGAATAATCCAAGACAATTTCAAGTTATTCTGTATGTCTAGCTCGTGAGACGGAACCAGAATATTTTGTATGTCTTAAGACGAACATTTTAGACTTAGAGACAAAAATCGATATCTTGAGACAGGATTATTTGTTTTGGAAAGAACCTGAGAGCTTTATAACTAGAAGAGAGGCTGCACTTGCGTTGCGGTCCACGGTCAGAAAACCCTCAATTTCCAGACCGAGGTCACTTT
>CAKNWW010293217.1:0-11235 GCA_932074435.1 Andricus kollari | reverse complement strand
GCTGCACAAGATCCTGGCGAAAAATCCGGAAGCTCGCCTCGGGCTCATAAGGCTCGATAATGGTGAGTTTGCCGAAGACGAAGAAGTAACGCTGAATCATCTGATGGAAGTTCACTTCCCGGGTTTTCAACGAATCCGAACCGACCAAGAGGAGGAAGGCTGGGGCCAAGAGGTGGTGAGGGCCGACTGGAATTTCGCCTCTAAGGTCGCTGATTACAAGAAGGTGGAATGGGCCGTAGGGTCCTTCTGTCCTTTTAAATCACCAGGGGCGGATGGCATTTATCCAGCGCTTTTACAAAAAGGCATGGATTTGGTCATCTCTCCTCTGACGAAATTATTTAGGGCAAGTATAGCTCTTAAACACGTGCCATCGGCATGGAAGGATGGCAGAGTGGCCTTCATACCCAAACCTGGGAGGGAGGGTTACACTGCTGCAAAAGATTTCCGACAAATCAGCCTAACGTCTTTTATCCTGAAGACGTTGGAGAGGCTGGTCGAGAGATACATTAGGGAGGAGGTGCTCTTGGCCTCCCCGCTGCATAGAGGGCAGCATGCTTTTCAGGCAGGCTGCTCGGTAGAAACTGCGCTTCATGCTGTTGTGGCAAAAGTGGAGCAGCAGTTGGAACAAAAGGGGTATGCTGTGGGCGCTTTCTTGGATATAGAGGGTGCTTTCAGCAATGCTACTCCAGAAGTCATCTGTAGAGAGGCTCTGAGATGTGGCGTGCCGGACCAGCTTGTACGCTGGATAGGAAGCATGCTACGTCGGAGAAGACTCGAAACCAGATGGTGTGAGGGCCTAGTAAGGGGAATAGCTCCGCGGGGATGCCCACAGGGGGGTGTCCTGTCGCCCCTCCGGTGGTGCATTGTTGTGGACGGCTTCCTTCGAAGGCTAAATAAAGAGGGGTATTATACTCAGGGATATGCGGATGACTTTGTAATTCTAGTCAGGGGGGCACATCTGGAGACGCTGATGGGTCTTATGAGGTCGGCGCTGTGCATTGTAGAGCTCTGGTGCGATAGCTCAGGGCTCTCGGTAAATCCTGAAAAGACCAACCTGGTCATTTTTACGAAAAACTATAAAATTCCAAAAGTTGACACTCCTGTATTTTGCGGTGGGAAGCTGACGTTTTCAGATTCGGTTAAATATCTGGGAGTAATCCTAGATAGCAAGCTGAACTGGGCAAAGCACCTGGAGACCCAATGCAGGATGTTTGTCATGACTTTTTGGATGTGCAGGAGAGCCTTTGGGTTGACGTGGGGTTTAGGGCCTGAAATGCTTGCATGACTCTACTCTGCTGTCCTAAAACCCAGGCTCCTACATTCAGCCGTGGTCTGGTGGCCACAGGCGGAACTCAAAACAATGCAGGACAAACTGCGAAGATTACAAACGCTAGCATTTAGGGGTTTGACTGGAGCAATGAGGACTACGCCCACAGCGGCGATAGGATTCATGCTCTGTGAAGAACCCCTACATGTTGCGATGACCGCTAGAGCGGCACACGCGATGGGCCGCCTGGTAAGAGCAAATAGATGGACTCAGGGGACTAGACACACTAGGCTCCCGAATGATATCAGTGCATTGCCAATTCTACAGATGAGGCAAGATAAAATAACAAAACGCTTCAAATTTGCCAAAGCTTTCCGCGTCTGTATCCCAAGCAGGGATCTGTGGAAAGCAAATGGTAACCCGCTTCTCCAAGGGAAAATCTGGTATACAGATGGATCCAGGGGTGAGGCAGGGTCAGGAGCAGGAATTTATGACAGCAAGAGAAGGAAAGGTATAGGGATACCACTTGGTCGACATGCTACTGTCTTTCAGGCGGGGGTCCTGGCCGTCCTTCGCTGTGCTGAAACACTAATAGAAGGAAACGCTGCTGGAAGACAGATTACGATCTGTTCCGACAGCCAAGCGACACTAACTGCAATAGGGAAACCAGACATAACATCAGAACTGGTTTGGGAATGCAAAAAGGCATTAAACCAACTTGCAGAAAGAAACAATGTGGCTCTCATATGGGTCCCTGGCCACACAGGGATCAAGGGCAATGAAAGGGCGGACCTGTTGGCAAAAAGCGGCGCAGCAAGTGAATACATAGGACCAGAACCGGTACTGGGAATAGCGTCTTGCTGTATCGATTTGGCCATCAAAAGCTGGATCCGAACAAAACACCGGGAATACTGGGAGCAGATCCAGGGTTGCCGTCAGGCGAAATCCATCCTGGGTTGTACCCATAGGATGGACAGAGCCAGGGAAATCCTGGGTTTACCCAAGAAAGACATAAGGCCAGTGGTACAGATCCTAACTGGGCACAACCACTTGAACTATCATATGCACAAAATGGGATATAACCCCACGACAGAGTGCAGGAGATGCGGCAGGGATGATGAAACATCCCTGCATGTACTATGCCAGTGCCCGGTATTAGCTGGGCTCAGGCAACAGACCTTCGGGGCCCATTTTATGGAACCAGAGGAAATTACAACGCGATCAGTAGTCGACATACTAGGCTTCGTCAAGAGGTCTGGGCTCAACTGCTGAGAGCGATTAAGTAAGGGTGTGGCACAATAGGCTTTATAGCTTGAGCGCCAGGGGAGCTCTTCATGGGCTTCTCGCCCGTCCTAAAACTAACTAACTAATCTTAACTCCCGCCAATCATTTTCAATCCTCTCTTCTCTACCTCATCCTATCCTTGATCTATCCACGTCAACTTGACTGGTATGGGAATACATTTCACGTGTTTAGGTATATACAGGGTGTCTAAAAAGTCCCGGGACGGTTGGATATTTCCTTAGGTAAAATATTTTTCAAAAAAGTGAAGGTCATTCCTGAAGTAAATTTCAACGGGGAATTCAATGGTGACCTTCATTTTGACCTTGAAGTTGACCTTCATGTCTTTTTGAAGGTTAACTTTTTTTTAAAATGGAAACCCCCTTTTTTACATCTGCAATCGATAGAACGGAAAATTCTACGTTCAGATACGTGCCCAAGTCATAGGTAAATTGTAACGTTCCAGGTCAGTTAAAGGTTATTTGAAATTAACAACGTTTTCCAAGAAGTCAGCGTAATTCCTGAAGTAAATTTCAACGAGCAATTCATGGGTGAGCTCTGTATTGATCTTGGCTACAGCGTTTTGAATATTGTAAAATCATATAGGAAATTTTTCATTAAAAGTTCCAGGAGTTCTGTTTCTCCCCAAAGAGTTATATCGAAAAGTCCTATACCGTTTTTGATACCTAAGTCAATACCTAAGGCGATATCATAAGTCCTATACCTATACATAAGCATTTGTTGAAAACCCACACCTTAGTTTACGTCGAGCTAGTGATGAGCGTGACGTTGCTCCTGAGACAGTGCGAAATATTTTAAAAGCATTTATTTCCATCCTTAAAAAGTTTATCTGGTACAAGAGCTCAATGAAGACGATCCTGATCGTCGGGTTGAATTTTGTGAAATTATGATGGACAGAATTGATAGAGATCCTCTTTTCTTGTACAATACAGTATTTTTAGATGAAGCTACTTTCACTTTAAAAGGTGAAGTTAACAGGAAAAATGGTAGATATTGGTCCGACACAAATCCTGATTGGATGTTGGAGAGTTACACACAATATCCACAAAAGATTAATGTTTGGGCCGGTATCTTGAATGATACGTTGATAGGCCCTTTCTACATCGATGGTAATCTCAATGCCCGTGCATCTGAAGAGCTTCTCAGAAACCAAATCGTACCAAGAATAAGGGAGATTACAGGCGATAATTTTTCAAATATTTGGTTTCAGCAGGACGGAGCAGCGGCTTATTATGGTAGGGTAGTTCGAGCATATTTGGATACTCAGTTCCCTCATAGGTGGATTGGAAGAAGGGGTGAAAACGAGTGGCCTGCTAGATCTCTTGATCTGACGCATCTCGACTATTTTCTTTGGGGTTATTTAAAGAGCAAAGTATACTCAACGCAACCCCAAAGCTCAGAAGAATTGCAAAATCGGATTCTGCAAGAGGCTACTTTGATTGATAGGGAGATGATTCGTAATGCTGTAACTCATTTTTACAATCGCATAGCTTCTTGTCAAGAAGCTCAAGGTTTTCAGTTCGAACATCTTCACTGAAGCGTGAGAGGCAAGGGGACTCACGCTAATCAAGCACCCCGAAGGGAACAGAATTTACTACGTCCACGTCGTTGTTCCTGGGTAATGCTAAACGTTAACGTAAACTGCTTGGAAAAAACCTTCAAAAAACCTTCAAGATCATCACCAAGATCAATACAGAGCTCACCAATGAATTTCTCGTTCAAATTTACTTCAGGAATTACACTGACCTCTTGGAAAACTTTGGTAATTTCAAATAACCTTCAACTGACCTGGAACGTTACAATTGACCTATGACTTGGGTACGCACTTGAACGTAGTATTTTTCGCTCTATCGATTGCAGATGTGAAAAAAGGGGGTTTCCATTTTTAAAAAAACGATTGACCTTCAAAATGCCATGAAGGTAAACTTCAAGGTCAAAATGAAGGTCACCATTGAATTCCCCGTTGAAAAATACTTCAGGAATTTCACTGACCTCTTGGAAAACTTTGTTTATTTCAAATAACCTCTAATTTTCCTTGAACGTTACAATTGACCTATGACTTGAGTACGTATCTGAACGTAGAATTTTCCGCTCTTTCGATTGCACATGTAAAAAGGGGGCTTTATATTCAAAAAAACAAAGTTGACCTTCAAAAAGCCATGAAGGTCCACTTCAAGGTCAAAATGAAGGTCGCCATTGAATTCCCCGTTGAAATTTACTTCAGGAATGACCTTCACTGTTTTGAAAAATATTTTACCTGAGGAAAGATCCTACCGTCCCGGTACTTTTTAGTCGCCCTGTATAAGCATAGACGTCACGTTGTCTTTCTGGTACGTAGTCAACGTCAAATTGAAAAGGATGTAAATTCTTAATAGATAGATGACTAGGAGATAAAAAATTATAGAGATTGGGGATACGAGAACATCACGTTTTCGGGATGGAAAGTAACTCATTGAGAAAATAGAATCGTTCATCTTTTCGTATCCCCCAAATTCTATCTTTTTCAATCTCTCTACTTCCAGCAGGGATCTTCCTTTGGGAGCAAACAACACATCAGAGAACCGCTGCCAGCTTCAGTTACAAGATCATTCACTTTTACACTCTCCGTCTTATTGTACATAAAATTCTATTTTCTTATCACGAACTTTTATGCAAAAGAATTTTTCCCCAGAAAATTTCAAAAATATATTCTGTTTAGAATTGATTTTTTCTGTAAGGACGTCTATAAGCTTCAACTTTTCAGTTTAACAATGTAATGTTTAAAAAATTCTTGTAGTTTGAATTTGGCGTCGATTGTCAGAAAATTTTAAGGTTATTCAATATGCATAACTTAAACATTAAATTTTAAACAGAAAAAACTTTTCCGTATAAATATATCAAAATATTCTCACTACCTATATCCCTCATAAATCATAATTTATGATTTAGATAATTCAGCCAAAATAGCAGTTGATCTTGTTTCATTTAATCAATCTAGTTGCGATAATTGTTAAAAATATTATTTGAGAACAAGAAGAAAACTTCAATGCTATATTTTTGAATAAGCAGCCCGAATATTGGCGTGGTGGAAAAATCGATTAACGAATTTTTTTCTTCACCTGCTTACCCGAAAATATTGCAATTTATACATACCTGTGTTACACCGTTTCTATTATTTTGAAGTATTACTACGTATTTTGAAAAACAATTAAAAAATGCTATAATCTTTTTTAAATTATGTAGTTTATTCATCATAAAATCATTTTCCTAAATTATTAGAAGGCAAAGTTATCCAGAAGCTAGAGATGAATTTAATTTCTAAACACATTTTTCTATTTTGTCAAAATACTTTTATTTTCTAAGCATAACAACTTCAGGATTGCCACTGTTCAAAGCCACGGTAGTATTAAACATTATTTTCTTAAACATTAAAGTCTTCTTCCAAACTACATTTGCATTAAAAAAATTTAACAAAAAGATAAAAGCTTTAATATAAAGTAAGAAACTTTATTGGCAGAAACTAGAAAAATAGTTTGAAGTCACGAAAAAACATTTTTTGTTTGAGAGGCAATCCTGAGCTTTCAAATAAAATTAATAATTAGTTTGTTAATTACTGAATGAACATGCGCCAGTGAAGAAAAGAGAAACGGGCATAGCTTTCTTTAATATAAACGAAATTGTATTTGTTTTTATCATCCTATACAGCATTGTTAAATTATTATCGATACAACTATTTTTGACATAATAAAAATGATTAAAACTTCCTCGCACATGCATAATTCACTTTTTTTTATATTCGTTTAAAAATGTTCCTCGTTTGCAGAACTCTAATATAGCGTCTTCCCTTCGATCATGTATCAACGAAACTATGTATTGTGATTTCACTCTTGCGTAATGTAATGTTAAATTTGAAAAGCAGAATGCGCGTAATTGTAATAAATTTTATTGTCTTATCATTCACCCAAAAATGCTAGACTCTAGTCGTTTTGTTCTTTCGGTTAAATTTACGCAAGATCGGTTGTTTATGAGTACTTTGAGACTGCTATCGATAGATTACGATTCTAAAGAAAAGCGTTTATACCTCTCTTTTCACCATTCATCCTTCGATACAATAATACAATTTATAAGAGAAAAAAAAACTCATGGCACGTGTTCGTTTTTCTCTCCCTTGCTCGAGTTCAATTTCTCTAATAAGTTTTGAATCAAAAATAAAAGAACGCAAGTTGAATTTTCGAAGCACCAATTTGTTATTCAGAAAACTTCAAAAGCCTTCTGACATCGCCGCACTGCAAAAGACCCATTACGAAAAATCAACGCATTGCACTTTTCTCTTCAAGCCAAAACAGTTTATTGTTTTTGATCTTTCTGTTTTTTGTTCCAGTTGTTCGTGTCGCTTCGTTACACATTAATTACTCATTGTTTTTTCTTGTTTTCACTATAAAATTAAATTAGATTATCATAAACTTAACGTACAAATGGGGACTCGAGATAATAATGATTTATTATTGACAAATGAGTATACTTGCGCCGTTCTTGCCTTCGTAGAATGATGTAGATACATTGAAAAATTACTCTCCGTCACATCGGTGACGACTGTCTTGTGTATGAATATTCACAAAAGTCGAATGGAATAAATATAATGCGATCGCGTAATTACACGTAATATATTATAAATCATTTTCCGTAATCGATTCACTTCGCAACAGAGAAAAGCCCGCTTATTTTCTCGTATTTATATGTTATTTTCCTTATATACGTATATTTTGAAAATAAAATATATCTATTTATATCGCATACATATATACCTACATATGTGTATATATATATATATATATATAATAATATTTACGTTTATAAAATCCTGAAATATACAGAGTTCGAAGCAAGAACGGCGCCAGGGATCAAAAGGGAAGCGAATATTGCTATATAAGCCAGCATCAAGAATTCTGCCACTTGTCAAGTTTGAAATCCGAACTCTACTCGACCTTCTCATTATTTCATTATTTTTCATTTTACCTCATTCAAGACTTAAGTCGAATCAACGCTCGCTTTTGGATTTAATAGGAACTGACCGACTTTTCCGGGAGTTTTTCACTCGAGTAGAGCACGGTCTGAATATTATTTTGTACAAGCATTCGTCTTCTCGATAAATGCATTGAAAAATACGCGGTGAGCTGGCCAAACATGCACATAAGTGTTAAACCGTTAATACAAAAAGGAAGGAAAAAAAGAGGCAAAAAGAGACTATTCATGATTAGCCAGCACGCCGAGTCAAAATGTACATTTCCTGGTATTATAATGACCTAGTCTAGTATGTATATCGGTAATGCTTGTAGAATTATTTAGGCTTCGCTATTGCCAAGTATTTGGGGGCCTTGGATTTTATTCGATCGCCTCGTCCGGCAAACTACACATTACATTGAGATTAGAGAAAGGAAGAGAAAAAAAGTGCTTCCAAGAAATTTAAATTTCGCGCGACATCGACTTCAGCACTGAAAACATAACCTCGAGTTATAAGTGTGGCCGATCTGATGTTACGTTAACGCAAAATTTAAATGTTGGAAGTGACTATTTTTTGGATTGTTTTTAAAAGGTGGTTGAAATGATTGGATGTTGATAAACGAGGGCCGACCGAGATCGAAAGCGTTCAGTGCTAATGCACAGGTATTCACAAAGCACAAAGAGTACTTGGCTATAACAAACGTTTTATTCAGCTATCATTGTGGTATCAGATATAAATGAACATTTTTTTATTATCGTTAAATATACTAAACTGAGTGACCTAGTGTATGCGTTATACACGCGTGTTCACGTGTTCTTGTGTACGTGTGTTTGTGGTTTTATTTTGTTTTTTTTTCTCTTTCGGTCAGCATCTCGACTTACTATTAAACCACGATCATCTGCAAGATGAGACGGGACCTGGTGTTAATAGGAATCCCAGGAAAATCGGTATCGTGTTTCGCATGCCTTGGAACAAAAGCGATCTGCACCCCTTGGAAAGACGCACCTCGAATTCCGTCGACGCGACAGACGTTTCGAATAGGAAAAATTTCACATCTAAAATCCCTCCGTTCGTCGGATATCCTAAGTACGTTACGATCCTCGAGTGGCATAAGATTTCCGTGAGACGATAGGCGAAGCAAGATAACTCAGTCTTAGTTGAATGATCGATGAAACCGATATTACAAACCAGAATTCTGTCGGCGAGAATGGCTACGACCTTGACGATACCATGCACCAGTTGGCGGTGTGTTTTATTCTGAAGTAGCGTGGGACGCGATCTGTCATTCCGGGACGCTGAATTTATAAGAGCTGAGGTATGGGTTGGGGTGTCGAGAGCTCTTCTAGGGCACTCAATCCTCCACCCCCAACCCCGTCTGTGTTTCTCAATCCAGCGGTACCACCAGGAACCGGCACATTGCCCGATGCTACGCCATGATCATCTGCAAGTCATTTTTAATATCGTATTTAAAACTGTTGAGCTGGGAGCTTAGGGACTTGGTCTTAAGCAATTTAGGAACTCAAACGCAAAGCTATTTTCAAATTCAAATATAGCAAGACTGTTTTTAATCTGTTATAGGAAAAAAACTTGTGTAAACTAAATTACATTCCATATGGCTGAAGGGGGCCCCTAAACCATTTTTTCGGGCAAATACGATTAGTTGTATAGCAGTTTTAAAGTTTAACATATCAATAATTTTTCATGAAGCGAATTATGCTCGCATCTACCCAGGAAACAAAAATCCATTCACTTGATTTGATTGGGTTTCGAAATCATCTGATTAGCGTATCTGTCACTGGAATTCCAGATTGCCGCCGTTTGGTTTCTAACCAAATTTTACTCGTTATTATTTTCTTTTTAAAGACTTATATGCCGCAAAAGCTTTTACATTCTCTAGAACTAAAATAGCAAAAGGAACCTATAGTAGCCTTGCGTATGATTTCTCTAAATCTGTCAATAATTTAAAATTTTGTTTAAAATCATGACGATTTAAAAATCATAATTTTAAAAATCTCAATCTGCAATTGACTTTCAATGGGTTCTTTTTTCCTGGGTATGACCAATTATTTTTAGTTTCTTCATCTACAAAACACGAAAATTTTCCTTCAAGGGATCCGCTCACGTTGCTTTTTCATACAAAAAACAGTACAACAGACCAAAAATATCTGAATGAATTTAAGGCCATGTCATACTAAACTCAAAATCATTTTTCGACATATTTTTTGCAAACAACTCACGTCCATGCAAATTGAGATATCGAGTTGAAAAAATGGGGAATTTAAGACCCTAATGAATGTACGTATATTCCTATATTTATGGAATAACAACAAAAATTTCGTTTGAAAAATTGTTTGAAATTTTTTTGTTTGAATTTCCAGAAATTAAGGGCCATACAAAAGTTCTTTAGTGCCTAATATTTAAGTTCCTAATTATTAAACTCGATATCTCAATTCGTATGGAAGTGAGCTATTGCAAAAATTGTCGAAAAATAATTTTAAAGTTAGAATTACCTCATGGCCTTAAGGGCATGTATTAGAATGTCACGTAATCAAATTTAAATAAATAATTACAGATTTCACTATTTTTTCTAAATCGCACGTCATTCACAAAATTCCATTTTTGTGAAATGAAAGCTTAATTTTATTTATTTAATCATTTGTAATCATTAATTAAAAAATGACAAAATATCGAACGGAAATCTGGATCTTTAAGGCCATGTGACGAGTGGGTCACGTGACCGGCTTCCTACCTTACCGACACTTTTTTTATTTTAAACTTATTTTCACACGGATAACCATATCGAGTTAAAAATTTATGATAATAAATAAGAACCACTAAAAAACGCAGCTCTGGTCGTACATTTTCATAATTATGAAGAAAGCAAAAAAAAATTATTTACAAAAAAAAACTGTTTTCATAATTATAAAAATTTAGGACCGGAGCCGCGTTTCTCAGTGCTTCTTATTTATTATCCCAAATTTTCAACTTAATGTGTCTATTCGTGTGAAAATAAGTTTACAAATCAAAAAAGTGTCGGTAAGGTAGGAAGCCGGTCACGTGACCCACTCGTCACATGGCCTTAAAACGAAACATGTGGCGCCCCCGTGGCTCGAAACACGTGATGTGGCGTCATACGCTTTCAAAGCCCAAGAAAATACATGTGTCAATTTGACAAACAGAATAAAAATAATTAAACATCGTTTTTTGTCTAAAAGAATTTATTTTATAGAGTATCAGTACGCCTGCATACATTAAAGCCAGTTCGGATAAATAATAGGTTATTTTTTCGCAAAGTGTTTTTCAGTTTCCACATTGCTTTTAGTTCTGATACAAAATGTAAAATAAATACTGCAGTGCATACTGTATATTCTAATTGAAAAATAAGAAATTATTTCTGATTAATTTCTTAATGTACATTACCACAAATTGAAAAAATGTCTCGTTTTAATATAGTTGATGAAAATATATTATGCAAAAAGTATTAAAATTAGGAATTGGCCCGTTTTACAGTAACTCATTTTTCAACAGAAGTACCTCCATAGTGTAAAAAAACTAAATCTAATATATTTACGTCAAAATGAAAATTGAATTTTCAGGGTGGCCACTATTTTTTCAATTGTGTCTCCCGGCTTTCTCCCGGTTCTCCCGGTTAACTTTCGTGATTTCTCCCGGTTTAAAAAAAAAA
>CAKNWW010293186.1:0-13306 GCA_932074435.1 Andricus kollari | reverse complement strand
CACATACTGCCTTTCATTTATGCCCATAAAAGGGGTACTTTTATGACCTTTAATGCAATAATTGAAAGAAAATTTACAGTTAATTATTATTAAAACTAGGGTACTTGTTCAACTTATACATAAACCTGTCTTGGGTCGTAGTTTAGGACGCACGTGATGTTTTTTTCAACTGTTCTAATATTAATAAACGGTTAAGATGGTCTCTAAAAGGTTAATAATTGTTACGTTCCAGGGATGAGGCGAGCAGGGGGAATTTTCAAAGAATTATTTTTAAATCTGTTCCCAAGTGGTTGAAAAGGATTTACAAGGATGGATCCCTGTCCTATCCAGATGAAGAAATCACCCAAACTCTTTATATTCCTGAAGAAGGCTGATAGGGTGAAGAGAAAGAAATTAAGGGAAAAGGGTTTCTAATTATTATGGTTACGTTAATTAATATGAAATATAAACTTCCCAAATTGTTACTACTGGTCCACGGTCGTCTGGAGAGAGGCTGATAGGTTGGGCCCAAATTATATCAAGCTTGAAATTCGCTGAAACTTTTGACCTAAATCCTGAAATCAGTTAAAGCCTGATCTACAGGAAGAGAATTGAGTCGCGAAGAAAAACAACTCAACAGAAGTAACTCCAGGAATCAACTGATTTATGTTTGTCAGATCGAAAGCTTTCAGTAAGATGTTAGATCATCCCTGAAATGGCACCCTGGGAGGCTGTCCATCAGAAAACGTCTTCACCAATTAGAAGGAAAATTAGGTAGCTAAGAAGAGTGGAGTGGTGGGAAGAAGGGGATTTGTACTTTTTTCCGAAGATTCTGGGCTGGGGTCCACGATCCTGTTGCCTGGGGACAATGGTTGGGCTACCTCCCTCGGGAAATATCCATGGGTTACTTTTTGCCATCTGGTCTACTCTCGTGACAATTGCTTGTTTATGAGATTTTTTGCCTGAGCTCGCTGTCTGAGAGCCTAGGTGTAGAAAGGTGTCCATTAATCTACAATTAAATGTCAAAGATTTGATATTTTTGCAAAGGGAAAAGGGTATTAACTATTCTGTTGAATTCTCCAGTATTGCTCATCTAAAAATTATCGCCTTGGAGTTATAAAATTAAATTGAAATCTGAACAAATTTTCAACAGATTTTCAATAAGAAAGTCCTATTCAGGAAATCTCGAAAAACGCTGTAGATATGCTAATCGATATTTAATTAAAATTTTTTAATAATGATTAGAGGATAGTTAATTCATATTTTCATAACGAATCCAAATATTCAAGAAGCTCACTTTTTTTTAAAAATTCAGTTGTACAGTTTCTTCATCAGGTAAAATGTAGAGAAGGTCTCATAGTAAAATTAGAACAATCCAGATATGACTTATCAGGACTCTCAGACAGCAATTAATAATTTTTTATTTAATAAATATAAGCTTCAGCCTACTCACAGCTGACATAATAAAAGCGCTATGCTATACATAGGAGAATTTCATGTTTGCAACATTAAAAGTATCTCGTAATACTTTTTTAAAAATTTTTGAGATTAAGGCAATTTATTGTTTTATAGATTATGAAATTATGTTACTTTTTCGTCGCCAGACGAGAGTTTCTGAGCAAGA
Source organism: Andricus kollari (assembly GCA_932074435.1). Taxonomy (NCBI): domain Eukaryota; kingdom Metazoa; phylum Arthropoda; class Insecta; order Hymenoptera; family Cynipidae; genus Andricus; species Andricus kollari. The sequence goes on along the minus strand of CAKNWW010293186.1, from coordinate 11,703 downwards.
ATAAAGAACAATTACGTACTTCGCAACGAGTCTTAATTAACAGTACTTAAGATTTCGAAAATTGTATAAAAGAATACAATATTTCGTACAATTTATGTCTTTTTAACGAATAAGATTCTTAATTGACTAAATCTTCGTTATTCCAAAGTCCAGTTGTGTAAGTCGATTTATTATTATTATTTGCTGGGTTGAAACCTGTAAGAGCCCCTGACGCTTGGGTGCTCCCGTTGCGTTACCTTGTGAGCTTAAGCGTGACCCAAAAGCCCTCTCCATACGACGAGGACCGCAGCCACGCTATTGGCCAATATTTCTGACTCACTGATGCAATTACTGCTCGTGAGTTTTAGACGTTTCTCCGCAATCGCGGGGCAGTGACAAAGGATATTAATCGCTGTCTCATAATCCCTTCCACACATACGGCAGAGGAAGCTTTCTGCGAGTCCTATCTTATCTCTGTGATATCCGAGGTTTCCATGTCCTATAAACATTTTTGTTAAGACTTTGACTTCATTCCTTCCGAGCTTGAATATTTCCTTCGCCAGGTTAGTGTTTAGTTTTAAACCCAAAAGTGTTTTGGCATGTCTGCAGCCAGTGGCCAATCCCCACTCATTCTGGTGTTCCTCGGTCATTTAACTGTTGATTTCTTCCGTGACTAACCTACTAGAAAAACCTACAACTTGCTCGGGTCCAGTGAAGTTTTCTCTTGCTGCTAGTTTTGGTAGCCTGTCCGATATCTCATTGCCATTGATGCAGCTGTGACCAGGGTTCCCAAGTAGAGTCACTCGGTTTTCCGTCGCTAGGTTATTTAGTGCCTCAAAGCACTCCCATACTAATACCAACGTCGTTGTTGTTCCATTCAGGGCTATTATAGAAGCCCTGCTCCCTGAGCAGATACGGATGTTTCTTTTGTTGCCATACTCCTGTGCCTTGTTGGCGCATTGGAACATGGCCATAATCTCAGATTATAGAACTGTGATGTAGGACTCCATGGGGATTGTGAAGGCTATTCCACTCCTTCTACGATATACACCGGCTCCTGCTTTCTCCTTGTTCCTGGAGCCATCTGCAAACCAGTTGTCCCCGTCGCGGGACAGGCGTGCCTCTCCGTTAACCCATTCCTCCTTCGTGGATAGGCTAACACGATACTTTTTGTCGAAATAGATAACGAGTGGGCATTTTGTCCCTGAGCATGGTCAGGGTCGGCCTACTCGCGATGTCGTTTGGGATCCGCACTGCTATTGAGATACTTTCGTCGTTACTCATATTGAATCTCCAGGCCGCCTTCGCAGCCACGCCTTGATGGTGAGATGGAGGGGCTCCAACCCTGTTAGTGCCCCCAATGCCATTGTGGGTGTCGACTTGGAGGCATCAGTGACGCCTTTTAGAATCAGTCCCCTTATTCTTTCAAGTCGAGACTTCAGTGGACAGTTCAGCCTTGCTCCACCAGACCACCACCGCGCCGCATATGTAAACTAGGGTCGCAGGATCGCTGTATAGATCTACATAAGTGTTTCCGGCTTCAAGCCCCAGCTTTTCCCAATGGCTCTCCTGCAGATCCATAGAGTTGCTACTCGTTTTTTACACTTGTTTTCCAGGTGCTTGTTCCATAACAACTTCTTATCTATGATGACTCCTAGATATTTAGCTCGTTCTTTGATTTCCAGTTGTTGTCCTCCCAATTTCAGTGTACTTGTGGTTCCCCATTTATACCGTCTGGTGAATACAAACGCGTTCGCCTTACTCGGATTGACCGATAGTCCATTCTTCTTGCACCAAGAATCCAGTATGCCCAGTGCTTGCTGCATTAATCCGAAGAGCACATCCAGATGCTAGCCGCGCACGATAACCAGTATATCGTCCGCGTAGCCTATAACGTGTTAGCCCTGACTAGTGAGCAGATGAAGCAGTTCATCCACTACCAAGCACCACAGCATAGGCGATAAAACGCCTCCCTGCGGACATTCCGAGTCAACGGCTCCGCATAAAGTGGTATCATCCTTTGTCGTTGGTAGCTTCCTGTTGCCAACATATGTCCGGTCCATTCCACGACTGCAATAGGCACACCATGTGCAATCATGGCAGCTCTGATCACTTCTATAGAGGTGTAGTTAAAAGCTCCTTCGATATCCATAAAGATTCCAATCGCGAGGCCTTTCTGCTTTAGTTGTCCCTCGATTAGGTTTACTGCTCCGCTTAGGGCCGTCTCTGTCGAGTGATCAGCCCTATAGGCGTGTTGCTCCTTACGAAGTAGCCTACTTAATAAGACCTTATCGCGTATATATCTATCCACAAGTCTTTCCATTATTTTTAGTAGGAAAGATGTGACGCTGATGAAATGGAAATCCTTGGGTGAAGATCCGATCCTGCCTGTTTTCGAAATGAAGACTACTGTAGTACCTCGGCATGCCGTTGGAACATATCCAAGCGTCAAACTAGCCCTAGCAGGTCTCACGAGCGGCCCTATGATAATCTCTCCAGCCTTTTATAACAAGACCTGAAAGACTTCAGGACCCACCTGACCCTGAAGGGGGTAACAGTCTCGTGGGCTATCCGCAGTTTTGTACTTAGTCGGGCCACAGGCCACTTTGGTAGCCTCAGAGGTGTCGCCCCATTTTCTCCAGACCTTATGAGGCCCGGAAAATGTTCCTTCATCAGGTGAGCCAAGGTCTCGTCGTCCGATGCTGAGTATACCCTGTCGGGCAATTTCAGAGTACCGAGAATAGCATCCGTGTTTCGAGAGAGCAGCTTGTCCAGTTTAGCCACTTCTGCTCCTTTCTCGGTGTCTATGCAGCTTTCTTGCTTCGCGTTACGTATTGCACCCCTGTATTAATCCCTCAGCGTCGTAAATGAGGTCTATAGTTCATCCGTTTTGCCAGTACTGGCACGTCTAGACCTCTCTCTGATTTCCCTGCTCAGCTCTTCGAGTTTCCCGTTCCACCAGTGTGTCTCCCCAGCCATTCGGACTCTTGTGGGTTGACAATTACTTTCATAAGTAGAATTGATGGCCTCCGTGAAAATCTTGGCTGCCATCTCCAGCGTGTCCACGTCTCTAATTGATCTGGGCACTTTCGAGAGTGCACTCCTTAGTTCCATGGAGAATTGGCCCCAGTCCGTTCTTCTTGGATTTATGGCTCACTTAGGGCCCGCGGGTACGATGGATTCCAACTCGAACTCTATCTGTGAGTGATCTGAGAGAGTGGGTTCGGCTGAGACTCTCCACTTCTTCACATTGTCTCTAAAACTAGCGGTACAGAGAGTGATGTCGATGACTTCCTCCCTGACCGAGTTATGAAATGTCGGGGTGTTCCCGGTATTAAGAATTTCTAAATCAGTAGTGACTAGGTATTCCAATAGATCATTACCTCTTGAGTTGACATCCACTGATGAGTTGGTATCGCTGTCATATGGAATGTAGGCCGATCCCATGACTAGCTTCCCTATTCCTTTAAGATCTGTGGCTATCACCATCAGGTCTCTCGAACATAGCTCTAGCAGTGGGACAACGTTGTGTCCCTTCGCCAGTATGGAGGTCCTTAGTTTGACCGCCTTAGGGGTCCTGTAACAAACCCAGCCCCCCCCCCCCCCGCATCCCCTCTTGGGGTATCGCGAAAAAACCACGGTTGCTGCATTAGCGAGATACCTGTGTACATCGCAAACATGCCCCTCTGCAGAACCGCAGAGGCGCCTTTGCTGTGAAGCAAGTTAATTTGGGTAATGATTAGGCCGGAATCAATGGTTTAGGTCTGCCCTCGATCTCCCTGTGTCCCGACAGGCTCCTCCTGACCCTGGCCGACAACCCTAAAGTTGACCTGTCCAAGGTGGTCGAAAGGCCTATTGTTGAGGACCGCAAGAGCCCTCGTCTGGAACTCAGGAATTTGCACAATTAGGAGTAGCTTGGTACCTCCCGCTGTGTCTTCTTCCTGAGGCCGATCGTTCCTGTCGATTCGCAAGGACGCTGTCCTTAGTAAGGGATTGAATCCGGCCAACCGCCGAAGGACCACAGACGGGTCTTCCAGGTTACCTGGGAACCACGCGCTAACCATCACCATCTTTTGGAGCAACTCAACCCCACCTACTTTGAGGTTTCACCTACCCAGGGCCTTGTCTCGGCCTATGTATTATGTAGCCAAGCTTTAGCCCCTGGGTCGACTGCGGCAAATACGAAAACCCCTCCCCTACAGAAGGAGGTCTCGAATTTTGGCCATTAATCTGGGAGCACTTTTTGAACGCCCTCCAGGTGGCCGCCCCAACGAGCTGTCAGTCCAGCCCCCGACGACTCTCTGTTCGCGGGCTGCTGGGCTGTCTTGTGTCTGTACATAGGCTTAGCCTCCCCACGGTTGAGGCGGGGTTTCCTTTTCATGAAACCGTTGATGCCTTTGTTCTTTTGGGGGGACTCATTGGCCGCTCCCGTTTCCATAACCTCATTCAGAAGGACCGTCAATCCCACAGCTCCCGTGGGAGCTGGGAGCACATCCGCCACCAGAGTTTGGCTAGCCACGGAGACAGATTGAGACGAAAGGGTTATGTTAGACCCGTTTGAGTCTAACCCCTCTCCCCCTCCGTTACCTCCCTTCCACCTTCCTTCAGTTTTTGTTTTGTTTTTGCCTGTTCACGTTTGATCCCACGAGCAGCTAGGGAAATAAAAGGTCCGCCCCTGCAGAGGCCCGCATTTAAGGGTAAGACTGATTACTCAGGGAGTTCGTCCGGTGCCTCCGAGTGGCCGTTAGGATACCTCACGGTACCTTACAAGCCGTAGGTCATTACTGTCCCGATTCGAAAACTAGATATCGGTCCGCGAGGGACCTCGACCCAGGGATCCAGAAGGCCCGTGTTAGCTAGGCGCTTTCACCCTTCTACTATACTACAATCATACATACCAGGAGAGCCTGTTTATAAAGATCCATTCATCCATATCAATACACATGCAGGCCGAGGTCCGTTTGACTCCCTTATCCCACACGCTTAAGCCTTCCCACCAACTTCAAGGTGTTACAGCCCCTAGGGGAAAAAGTCGATTTAAGTCAGCAGACCATATTATCATTATGTAAATGTTTAAATTAATACTGCTGGGCTATTTTCTGGGAAACGGCGCAGCGGGAGCACCTCCCTACAATTTGTTTACAATACTTGAACCCAGGGGGGGGAGACTTGACTGCTCGCCATGCTGGCGGTTATTTGCTTCGCGCTACCTTCCCATTGATAGAGGATTTGAGCCGGTTTAGACACATTACGAATTGTTAAAATATTAATTAATTGAATTTTAATAGGCTGCATAAGCTTCATTAGATGAATTTTGCAAACAAAAATGCGCCTGCAAAAGTACATTCCTTTAGTCGCAATTCTGCAAATTAAGAGAAGCCAATTTTTAGATCCAGAAACTTTTCTTTAAAAGTGGCATACACTTCTTTAAAATTACGTAGAATTAGACGTTTTTGTATCAGTTTTCGAGAACCATCATGCTGTTTTACAGACATACAGTCTTTTTCCCCTAGCAACTGTCGAGTCACGTCTCATCCATAGTACAAATCTTGGACAATTTTGACAGTTTCCTCCGACAACTTCTTACCTGGTTTTTTTTTTGCAATTCTTCCATTTCGTTAGTAAGTTCTTCTGTATCTTTCTTACTAAAGTCACATGCTAAATCTTTATCGAAATAATCAGCAAATGGAAGTAGATTTTCAGCCTGATCAAATTCAATCTCCATGGAAGAATCATCACTAGCATCAGGCACGTTTTTAATTCCATTGCATCAGAAGAACTTTGGATATTCATTATACTGGACTATCAGATCTATGATTTGGAATTTCTAGGCGGCATGTATCACAAATACGATTGTCCGAGCCAACTGAAAACTTTTTACTAATTGATTTAAAAACAGGACGGAGTTTCTTCACATCTATTTTATTATGGATTTTTTTCAGAATAATTGAAACAACGAGGTATGAATGGTGGCTTCATTTCCTCTAATAACTTAAATCTAACTCTGGAAATCCTTACGTTCTGGGAATCGAGCTGCCAAATATAGAAAATAGCAGAGCAAAACATCTGAAGCCTGTAGGGGCATGAAGGAAGCTGCGAAAAAGTGTTTTTATACTGAAAAAAATAGCTTTCACTGCTCTCGGACTTAATTGAAGTATTTGGGGTATTTGAAGCCTTGGAAAGAGAATTTATTTAAACTGGAAATAGTAATTAGAAATAAATTGTAACACTTAGTATTTTATGAAATTAAATTATTTCTTCCAGTCAAACGCAGTCACATCCAAATTGAAGAGCTTTTCCTCAATGCAATGAAATATGCATATGAATTTAGAAAGGCAGGAAGATACGAGTCCCAAACAAACTTTAAGGTGAGGCGCACCAAAAATAAAACAAATAATCAATTTCATAACATAGGGAATATTTTTTCTCCCATAAAATTTTTTTTCCAGATTCCAGTTCAGTATTTTTAACATGGTGTCGATAGGGTATGAATGAATTACAAAATGTATTTTAATTATCCTGTTTTCTTTAACGTGCTCATTAAAAATTCATTGTATAATGTTTCAAGGGGAAATGTCACTAGACTGCGGATTTTACTTCCGTAAGGAAGTACTCGCCTACATGAAGCTACAGGAAAAATCAGGTGAAACTCAGCTACTGGAAAAAGAAGTGAAAGACCAGCCATAAATGTACGACTCTTTAAGGGGTTGCATGGTATGTAGACTCATCTTTTGAAATACTTTAATACATTCCATCAATTAATTATTTCTCCTATTTCCAGAATGGGTAAACAAAATTACAGCGGGATCCATTAGCATGAAAGCTGTGTGAAGTTTTGTAAATAAATGCATTACAAATAAGAGGAAATATAAAAATGAAAAGAAGGGATCAACAAATTCAAACAGGACAAAAGTTGATTTGAAATCCAAGAAAAGTCGACTCGACGTCGAAACTGTTCAAGACAACGTCCAAGTATCAGTCTCGACTAATATGTCACAGAATGTGAATGAATCTTGTAGGGCACCCATCATGAAGTTTATTACTGAGCAACAGTTAAGTTGGGGGAAATTAGATCATAAAGCAGGTGTTTTCTTTTGACAAAATAATATTTGCATTTGATGAAAGCCTTTTAAGTTTTGAAGACCTTGCTTGCAAAATGATAAAAAAATCATTGTAAGAGAAAATGAAAATTAATTTTCGTTCACATGCGATTGTTAACAAATACAAAATATGATATTTACTATGAAAATAGTAAAATATGTACTTTTTCACAATAGCGCGCCAACTGCACGCTCATATTTGACGCAAGCGCAGTACCAAAGCGACACGAATCAGATTAATCGGAGGTCTACAATGGCTCTAAACAGTTTTTAAATTAAGACCTACTTAGAACCTAACAAGTGGAAGAAACGGACTTTTCGGACACTTTTCAGGTCTTAATAGTTCCTACCTTAATACTAATAAAGCCTCTATAGAACTTCGTAAAACCTGCAAGATGTAATACCTAGAATACTCTGAATAGACTTAAAAATTCGACTCGGGTGACACCGCACCGCAGTGGAGAGGAGACGCACGGTCTCGTAAAAATGACCACATCTTGGGGCCTATAAGAGTCTCCATGCATTTTTTAAAAAAGAAAGGTGATTTCGCAAGGAATCATTGTATCGATATTTAAAAAAAATTAAAAGAAGAGTAATTCACGAAAAATTGAATCAACATTTTTTTTCTCCTTATTTCTGGACAAAAATTTTTTTTTATTAATTGTATTATCTTCTTAAAATTCATTATTTTTACTCTAACATGTTTAAGTTTAATCAAAATCCAATTAGCGTTTCCAGAAATATCGATGATTAAAAAAAATGTAACCCCAAAATTCAACATGGCGTAACTTTCGTAATTTTGAAAATTTTCGAAAATACTTTGGGGTCGAAATTTCTCTCGCATAGCATTATAATTTCACGAAGTTTTATTAAAATCGAACATCCACCTACAGATCCTGATATTTCTGAAGTGTACTGTCCCTGATATTATTTTTTAACCAAATTTTTTTCCAAGTTCAGGAAAATCGGTCAATATTGTAAAATTAGTGTTTGCAATACATTTTCAGAATCGCCAGTCAGACTGCCCAGCGACCGGACCGTAAAATTGTTGGATTTTCTACTATGATGATTAATTTCTGCCAAAAGGATGAATTTTCAATTAAATAGATATACTTTCAACCGAAGAGATGAATTTTCAACTGAAATTATGCTTCTTGATAAAAAAAAACTGAATTTTGAACAAACTACTTCAAATTATAACCCAGTAGTTGAATTTTCAACCAAGAACTATGAATCCTTAACGAAAAATGCAATTGTCGATTGTCTGTTGTGTTGTTGAATTTTCAACAACAGCAACAATCAATTTCAACCTAGTAATTGAATTTTCTACCAAAAAATACGAATTTTGAGCAAAATAATTCAATTATCAATGACAACAAAATTACTTTTTTACAAATTATATTGGAATTCAACCGGAAAAGACGATTTTTCAACAAAATAGTTGAATCCTCAACCAAAATAGTTTAACTTTCAACCAAACAATTACATTTCCAACCCAAAAGGCGAAATTTTACCAAGAGAAGAATTTTCAAACATCTTTTAAAGTGAATTCCATTATGTTTCAAATTTGGAAACATCTTTCAGAATTCTTAAAAGCTTTGAATTTTGTTTCAAAATCTTCAAAAACTTATATTTTATTTTAAATTTTTGGAAATATTTTCAAATTTCAAATTATATTTTATTCTTTTTAAAACTTCTAAATATCTCTTCAACTTACTTGAAGTTTTTCACAAATTTCCTAATTCTGAAAAATTGCCAAATTTTGATATAAAAGCTTTTACATTCGTTTTCGAAATTTTAGAAAACCATTTGAAATGTTTTGAAACCTTTATCAATTTTCTCCTAAAAATTCAGTTTTTGAAATACAAAATCATTTGTTAACACAGTTAACACAACAAATACCGTGACGATTTCCTGAAATTCGGAATGCAAAGTTGGGAATTGAAAGGTTAGGGCAAGGTTTGTTCATCCAAGAAAATTGCCGCTTGTCAGGCAATGTTGCACGGCGAGGTTCAGGAAAGTTTGGAAGATTCATATAGTCTAATTCTATGCGCAGTAGTATACTATGGCACATACGGCTGCGCAGTAGTTTTTGTGGCCCCCCTAAAATACATGGTACATATGTCCCGAGGTAATCTAGGGAGTTCAAAAAAAAAGTACTGCGCATCCTTAACTGCCATAGAACACTTCTGCGCATCTGTATAAATCTTCCAAACTTTCCTGTACTTTCCTGATTTTTTTGGTTGAACGAACCTAGCCCTAACCTCTCCATGCAATATTCCCAACCTTACATTGCGAGTTTCAAGAAATCTTCACGGAATTATTTGTGCTACACTCTAAAAACAGACTATTGGCTGTCAAACGATTCCTTTCACTATTAAAGGATTTTCCATTCAAAATTGGAATGAGAGGAAATCCTTGCACAGTTAAAGGATTGTCTTTTCAAATGCTATCCTTTAATCTATTGTCGGACCGAAGAAAGAATAATTGGTACGTTAAAAGAAAACTTATTACATGATATTACGTGCAAGTAATGTACGTTATAGATTTTTCATACGTCAAAACGTAAAAAGCAATGAAAAGTGAGGTTATGCGGAACAAAAATTGTTCTTTCAGTACACGAACCTTCCAAAATTTTTGCGTCACAACCTGGGATTCCTAATTTTCTGAAGAAATCCATTTTCTACATAATTTCGCACGTTTTTCCACTCACTTTATCAATTAATAAATAAATCGTGCAGTGAAAAAAATTGACTTGCGCACTTTGGGTGCTAAACGATATTCACTCATGTGCAGGCGCACTTTCTCCGCTAGCCAACAAATGAAATCCTTTAATAGTTAAAGGAATTTTCTTCAAAGTCAAAAGAAATCGTTCATCAGTAAAATACTTCCGTTTTGCATTTAACGGATTAGTCTTCGAACAGTGAAGCGATTCTACTTATGGACAAAAGAATTTGTCTTAATTTCAAAGGACGCATTCTGAAAGTAATATAATTTTACTGTTAATAGACTTTTTCTTAGATTGTATCTGGGCCTTTTTACCTCATGGGGATGTCATGGCCATTATATGTGACCTTTCGCGAAGAAAGGGCCCTAATGCGTCAAGCTGAATTTTACAGGACGGGCGATCGCAGCAGAGTCCGCAAGCCAGCATTTGAGAAGTGAGGATGCGTCTACGAAAAGCACCCCCTCCACTTACCACTACACTTTTAGGCAGGATCCAGTAGAGCTCACGGACACGTCGCGCATAGCTGTAGTGGTAAGTGGTGGGGCTGGCTTTCGTAGGGCTCTCGTGCGGTCTCCGCGTACGCTTATCATGCATATGTTTGTAGCTTAATAACAAGAAAAGTAATTAACTTGAAAAATTTCTGATTATTGGAAATCAAAGAGTAACTCAGAAACTATCGATTGGCATAAGAAAATGAAAATCGACTTTTTCCGCATTAGGTCCCTTTCTTCGCGGACGCTCACATATATCAATGAAAAGCGCCACTAAGGTCGACTCCACACGCATGAATACACGGTCTTATCCATGCATTTGTTATTAAAAAATATCGTATGAATCATGGAGGAGAGGGACTTTATTGACGAGTGTCAATAAAGGCTCGTACTGAAAACACACACTCTTTAATATATTCCTTCTTTTCCCCCTTCGTGCATAATATTCTATTATGACACCATTGCTTCGGATATATTTAGCGGGGTGCTGATAGGCCGGCACCCGATCTTCTCACTGTGGGATGTAAATATAAACCTCAAATGCAACCAAATCTCAAAAAACTAGAAATAATAAAAATACTCGAGAGATTATTCACCAACTGCCGGATTAAAATGTTTTACAATCGATTCATCGCGGAAACCTTTGATTAAGATGAAATCATTTTCGCCTTGCAGATCCAGAATCATTTTATCATCATTATCCTCAGTAGAAGCTACAAAAGACACAGGTGCGTGGGCAAAGTGGGTCGTGACCTTCAACATTGTTCACATTCCAAATCATTTGTAAGGTCATCTGAAGGTAAAAGCGATACAGGAGCAATTACCAGAAGAATAATGACCCGATCGTGCGTTATTCACGACTAAAATAGAGTGGGTACACTCAGTATCATAAATTATATTCCCTTCTCTGAATTAATTAACACGAATCGCAAGAAGCATTTAAAAAATGTCATTCTTTTTTTTCATTCACATCAACGTGACACTTCCCTTGCAAAGGTCTTACAATCTAGAAATCTGGAAAACTCATCTTGTAGTGATCATCATGAAAAAAATCACCTGCAGCTATAAGACTCGTTACTAAGTTTTAATGTTAACGAGATGAGAATGTCGTATTGCGGGGGGAAAGAAGTGATAATTTATCATTAAGTGATCAATTTGCTGTAAAATGCTCAATGGATTTTGAATCTCCACCGTAAAGTACGCGAAGAGTCTATTGCAATTGCATGTATTACACGGAATCATCTTTCTCTGAATAAGAACCAGGAACGTCTCCATAAAATTATCATCATCATTATGACATACTAACAGTAAATGCACGCGCGCGAGGCGCGTGTTCACGTCTCCGGCTTTTATTTCCCAACATTAAAAATATGAACTACTGAAAAACCTATTATTAAAACAATTT
>CAKNWW010292903.1:0-11921 GCA_932074435.1 Andricus kollari | reverse complement strand
TTTAATTAAATCTACTTCAAGGCTTTATAACATTATTACAATTTTTTATTGCTTAATTATCCATGCAACATATCGTTATATTTTCCTGAACCCTCTCTTCCCAAAAGATGTTACGTAATTCATGGATGGCTCCTTATGAAATTGGTCATTTATCAATATCAAAATTTTTACTTCCTAATAAAACAATGTAAAAAGATTGTCAGTGGTCCATATCATATGGAAATCATTGTTAGGGTATTAAAGATAATAATAACACAAATAATTTGTATTATCAATTTTAATTAATAATAAATAATAATTTAAAAAATATCTGTGTGTCCTATTTTTTTATTTCCTGACACAAAGATGTCAATATATTTTATTTTTAACCTCTAGGGTCCCGATTATTTAATAAAGATAATTTTTGTCAACTTTTTTGTTGTAATTGATCCATAATTGACGGCATCTCACTTTTTGCCATAGTACAAGAAAACTAGCAATTAATAAGTTAGCGCAGTGCGTACACTTTCTTCTCAGAACTTGCTCTACGCCCCTTTCAAATAGTTTTCATATTCATCTCGGATTCTAAAACATCCAAGGAGAAGAGTTTTAGATTATTTGCCTTCGTGATTCGATAGTCACCACTTTCTGAATTTGTTCTGATTTCTTGGTAAAATGTAAAAGCTACACACTTATAGTCCAATATGTAGCACACTTCATGCTAGAAATTGAGCTGGTGCAAAGTTTCAAAAAGTTCACTACAGTCGCAGAAAAATAAATACCTTTTTGATCTATTATTACCCGGCTTGGCCCATAATTATGCCGGTTTACGGTAACCTTAAAGTTATTTTGGTATGCTATCGTTCAGATCAAATTAAAAGAGAAGATAGTGTGATTGAAGGTATAGTGGAAGGAAAGGAAGGTTGGATTGTAAATAAGTTTTGAGTTTCTGAAAAAGGATGCAAGATTAACAACTGACGGAGAAGCCGCAAGCAAAATTCATTACAGTTGCATATCCAAGGTTTACTTCGAAAAATTTGAAAAAGTTACTAACGACGTATGTAGCAGCTGCTCGTTACTGATGTCATTGCACGAGGTCGCCATAAACATCGCCTCTCATCCGTGCGAAGAATGCAACCTGATTACACGTCCAGATACAACGGACATCGGACAGTGAGAAGCCAAATTGCACGGTCCAGCCTAAAAGTACGCGAGAAATCGCAATTTGTCCCTGTCAGTTGAAAAAGAAAGAGAAATATGACACAATCATTTGGCAAAGATATTTTTATACCTCAACGTTGTTGAACAATTTATTTATCAGATTAAAGAATTGTCAAACATGAGTTTAAAAGAGGAACGTTTTCAAGAACGGAAAAGAAAATTGAATAATATTCATGTCCTTTAGGGATGTCCAAGAAAAACAAGGTTCGAATTTCGTTTTAAATAATGTCTCATATTGTAAAGTTCCCATGAAAAATGATAACGTATTTTTTCTGCAATCAGAAGGAGGAAAAAGACCCATTTTAAAAATATGAGATTGGACCCAGAAACCAGGTTCTAAACAATCATTACTTCACATTCTATCGCAAATTATCTGTATTATCACAACGAAATAAACCAATTAGACCTTATAAAAATCAGAACAATTAATTCATTTATTTTCTAATGGTTTGAATAACTTTAAACTTTTAAATATAAATTTTGACTGAAATAAGGTAAAGCGTAGCATGAACTAATTAGTTCAAATTGAATATCAACGTGAACGATTTACTTTATTGTAAATTGTTTAAATAATTTTTCATTCTTGAAATGTAACTTTTCACTAAAATAACGCAGAAAAGTGAACTTTTTTTGCACTTTTTTGCACATTTTTCCACAAATTGAATGATAGCTTTTATTTTGACACTTTACATTGCCCACCCATAAATTTGTAAGAACTCCAAGGCTAACGACAAATTTAAAAAAATTTAGCGAATCATTTCTCAGAATTCAGTATTTTCCGAACGAATGTAGGTATTCCGTAATTTCTTTGATTATTAAACAGGCATTCGATCAGTTTTATGCGGGCTGAACCATTTTTAAGGCCGCGAAATTTTTTTTATATAATTTTTCTTTTTTGGAAACGATACAATATATCACAAAAGAGCAAAAGTTATTTTTTGCATCCTTTTTTTGGACCTTTCGTTGTTTCGAGAGAAATGAAAAAAATTGATTTTTCTAAAATAATACCATCTATTTCTGGAAAAGAAATTTCAAAGGAGGGTTTTTGAGAAAATCCACTTTCAAGAATTTTAGAAAAACAGCAGCGATTTTTATATTTTTAAAATTTTTGGTGGATCAATTGAAAGAGTAGGAATTTCCACGCCGAGTAAACAAAGAAAATTCCGAGTCAAGTAATTTTGGAATGATTCTAATAAATAATATTTTGTTGTTCAATGAACTTTGAAATACGTGTTTCCTTATTTTCACCACAGAATAATATAATATATAAATACCAAAGCATTCCGACAAGATGACTTAGACTTTTCTTGAAAGTTTGCCTCATTTGAAATAAAATTGGTAAACAACGATGGAAAATAATTTTTAATAAATAAGCGCCCTTTTTTATCGTACTATTCCTGCATGGGAGAAGAAGAAATTCCTAATTTTAACTTTTTGTACGGATGTAATATACCTTTATTATGATCTGTGTGGGTTTATTTCCTCCAGCAGCAGGATATCCTCTCTTGAATGTCGATTTTGCAAATAGCTCGCATCAGAGTAGCTCAAGAGTAATGAGACGTTTCTATATACGCGTAATAATATAATATTATATCCTCGCTTGACTTTCTTCTCGACGCTAGTTGGAGAAATTTTTGAAAGCGAATCATAAAGTTATATTTATATTGCATCTCGATCACAAGAATACAGTTTTTGATAAAAATATGAAAGTGCGAATTTCACCTCGTGAAACTTAAAAACGATTATTGTGTGAAAAATTTGCTTCTAAAGGTTTTTAAATATTCCTTTTTACATTTAAAAGGAATACTTAAAGAGATGTCATTTTTTAAACGAAACGTAGCATTTTTCTGGATCACTCGATGTGAAAATGAAAGATTCAAAAATTTCAAATCGTCTTAGAGCAAAACAGGGAGATTCACGGAGAGCAAAGAGTTCAGTTATTCAGAATCAAAAGAAAAACTGTAGAATTTTTGTCATGAAAAAATTGCGTTTTTCGGGTTTTTTTTTTCATTTTTCATACAAATTACTTACAAAAATTATTATTTATCATTTTTTATTAACTTTAGTGACTAGCAAACAAATTTAATAAAGTTGAAATGTTACTTTTTTACTAAAATTTAAGTGCTTTCTTCCATATTAAAAAGTTGAAATAGGTATTTTCATTAGGTCGAACAGTACTGTCAAGGAAATAAAAAATTGGCTGACTAAATACCGAATTTCTACTTAAATACTTTGGTGTAGAAAAGGGACTCTACGGTTGCTTTATAGTTCAGCTGACGTAGAAATAACCCCGGTAATTTCCGTTAACAATAAGGAACTGGTCGAGTCCTGATTCGGTAAAATCTGTCTTTTAAGTTTAACCAGACTGAATAACATTTTATTTGCCTATAAAAATGTTCTGATTATTATAACTATTAGAAAGCTTTACCTTCGAAATGGGAAGCTGATTGGTACCTGATCTGGATCAGACTAGACCTTCCGGATTAGGATTTCTAGACAAAACCAGATCTGGACCAGATCTGGAATTAACCTTCCTGTTTATTCAACATTATTTATTTGAGATTTTATCTTTTTTCTTTGACTTTAGAATAAAAGCTAATTTTGATACAATCATTGTCATTGAGAGCCTATTTTGTTCATTAAAATATTCACGACAATTATATCTTGATGGTTCTTACTAAAATACAGTTAAAATTGTAAGAAACAAATGGCGAAGTAACTAATCACGTAAAATCTAGTTATCTACCTATCCAGCTTATTGTTAGTTTATTTATGATAAAATCCATTCAAATTGAATGGCAGGTAATATCTAAAACAAAATAAGGAATCGAAGATGAAGATTGATCGAGAATTACGATTTATTTCTAAAGCACAAGAAAATCTTAAGTAACTATTGTTAAATAAACAATGACATATTTAACATTTTCTATCAATTTCCCTTAGATTTCTTGTTTAAAATTTTTTATATTGGGTGACATAATTTTGCTGAATTTTCAAAATCTAGAATGCGGAAAAATACAAAAAATAATTTCAGAAATAGAAATTTCTAGAAAAATGAAAATTTCCGAAATTTTAAAATCCAGAAAGCGAATAAAACTTCCGAAAATGTTTATTCGCGAAATTTAAAAACACGAAATTTTTAAACTCCGAAAATCATCAAATTCCTGAAAATATTAAATTGCCGAATTTTAAATTCCCGAATATAGTAAATTGCCGAATTTTTAATTTTCTGAAAAGAGTACATTGTTGAATTTTCAAATTCCCGAAAACAATAAGTAGTCGAAATTTAAATTTCTCGAAAGCTCTAAAGAGTATAGCCTGGCACCTTACCCTTGCAATTGAGAAATCGACGTTTGATTAAACGCATTCCGTGAGACTTATATTTAGATGATATATTTAATAACGTACCTATCTTTCTCGAGTTTATAAACTATCTCCAAAATGTAAGGTGATATGACAAGTGAATATTCTTAAATTTCTGTTAATTCTTGTGCAATAAATTCTGTGATTATTGCAGTATGATTCTCGCACTGAAAAGTCTGAAGGGTCGAGTAACCTTGCATTTGAGAAATTATTTTCGCAAAAACAGTCAATAATTTAAATCAGCTAAGCCACCAAATGGAAAAATCGAAGTTCAAATATGCGTGTACCGATGAGACTTATATTTGGATGTTACATTTAACAATGTGCCTATCTTCCGTGATCTTATCCTATAAGGAACTGGTGGTACATATTACAAATAAAATGTGACAGTGATCGATTTGATGATTGAAATTTAAAATAGGTATTTAGCAAGAATAAAGCAATAAAATGATATTACACATAATTAGATGTGAGCCACTAACTGCTGGGTACTGTAAATATCCATACGCACATATACATACTCAAAAGTAAATACATTCGTGTGCACACTAATGCATCTCTATATCATAGGGACTTAAGCATTATCAATGCATGACTTCCAGGGTAGAATTTGAAGTGTTACATAAGTAACCAAAAAAGAGTTTTCTAAAGTGGTATTGTGAAGGTGCATTTCTAATTGTTATAGGAAGTTTGTTGCAAAGAGAAGCACCAAGAATAATAAAAAACCTTTGCATTTTGGTTTTTTGACTGAATTTTTATTACTGTTCTCCTTTTACGGAGTTTGAAATGTGTCGGTTGATCTTTGTTAATATAACTGTAAGAGTTTATAAAGGTAGTGCCGAGCTTTATCACTAAATAGGCTATACATATTAAGTTGCTCATAAAAATTTGTCTTCTTTCGGCGACCTTAAGAAGTTCTGCTCTTCCTATATATTGGGTAATATGTATGTTCACTTTTGGGGATGTTATAGATGAACCGACATGCTTGGCATTCAGTTCATCAGTAATTTCGTCATCTACCACATAGCCGTAGTCAAATAAAGGGAGGATGATGCTTTTAATTAGAAGGATACGAGTTGGGATAGAAAGTGATTCTTTATTCCTGTTAGGCTGTTGGATTACTCTAAATGATTTCCTCGAGATATCCGAAACTTGTTCATTCCAAGTAAGATGGCGATTACGAATATAGCATAAATCTTTCACAGATTCCACAAAAGGATTATACGCCCATCGATCTAGAGAGGAGGTAGGCTTGCAATTGTTTCAAGTGATGAAGAGGAAGTAGGTCCTATGATTATAGCTATAGTTTTAGCAAGGTTAAGAGGAAAAAATATGGTCTCGGGTGGCTCTATTCTAATTCCACTTTATTTCGATGCCACACTAAACGATGTTTCAGTACTTCTTTTTTGGATCAAAATAGGACTGAAGTGAGAATCAAGTTTTTGCTGTTTCAAATGTTTTCTGTTTCTTTTAAGCATGAAGTTTTAAGCAATTAAAACTATACTCCCTCTGCATTATTTTAGTTCACTAGTACGTACCACTTTTCAATCTGAAGTTAGCAAAGTAAAATAGTGCGAACGATGGGCTTCAAAACAAGACAATTTGGTATTATAACAGGACTCGAAAAAAATGATGCTCAATTAAAATGGAACCATAGTTTTCAAAGTGCCCACTGCACCACCAGATCGACATCCTTCTTTACCTTTTGAAGTACCCGGAGCGGTAAAGCTGGAAATCGTCAACATATTTTTGGTAGTTGCAGTGTCGAAGTTTGCTAGCTAGTTCAGAGGTATAAATATTGAATTTGATAGGTGCAAGAGTGAATCCCTCAGAAACAACACTCTTAACCTCCCCACAATCATGCCGCTCACCATTAATATTTTGTACTCTTTCGGAACTATTACTAAGATAAGATTCAAACCAGGGCTTAAACCATAAAAAAAAGTTGAATAACTGATTAATATCCTTAAATTTATGTTGGTTCTTTTTTAACAAATTTTGTAATCATTGTAGCATGATTCTCGCGCTGAAAACTCTTAAGAGTGGAGTAACCTGGCACCTGAGAAATAATTTTCGCAGCAACAGTCGATAATTGAAATTACCTGACCCACGCAATTGAAAAATTGACGTTTGATTATACGTATAGCGACGAGACAATCGGAGCAACAAATCAAATCGCCGCAAGCCGTCATTAAGGAAGTGAAAGGCCGCGGAACGTCGGTAATTTCGATAGCTTCAATGAGAGAAGCTTTATAGCCCAGCGAAGGTACCAGTTAGGCTTTTCCTCTTGGGGCTTTATCGTTGTTCAGTGCATGCATTGGGCAAACTCATCATGAGGCAGGTGGAGGCGTCAGTGCAGCATACGCATTTCTCCACTGTAAATGGTACATACAGCTCACACGAGAAAAAACACTAGATATAGGCACATTTTTGTATATGTATATATATATATTTATTTATTTATATGTGTGTGTGTTTGGCTCTCTCAGCGATGACCATGCATGTCGGCGTGAGTCTGCTTCTTTTACGCGTTCATAATTGAGATAATCTTTACCGACCAAGCGAAGGAATGGCGGTATGTGGATTTTTACAATCGCCGATTTCCTTTCCTCGAGAGGCTGTTATCCTCTCTTATTATTGCTATACCGGATCTGAATATGCCAAACTTCAAAGGTCCTTGTCAAGGTTTACTTACCGTGCTCTTTGTGAACAGATTTCTTCGGGCCATACATTGATTATAGGGAGATTATTATCGTGTACTAAAGGATGATTATCATGTACCGTTTGCAGAGCTTTGCTGGATAAAAATAATAATTAGGCTCAGGATTTCTCTGCTGTGCTATTACCTTGGTAGCTTATATAAGCATATGTGTGTTTGTGTGTGTGTGTGTGTGCAAACACAACTTATGGCATATTTGAGATTGTCCGGAAATGTTGCCAAATTCAGAATCTTGAACTTATTCGTTAATATTTTTATTTTAGCGCTAGATTTTTTTGAATGGACAGAAAACTGCATAGACAATAATATGATAATTATAATTGCGCGACTTTATTATTTTAAAAGATTGCCTTAAAAACTCACAGTATAGAATCAGCTAATTTCAGACACTGGCCTTTTTAGAGATCCGTTTATGCTGAGTTTTATCTAAATTTAACAACATTATACACTCAGGAAAAAGATTCTTTGATTGAAAGAAAATTGCTCGAAATGAAAGAAACAGATTAGTTGGCCCTCGTCGACTCTTAATCAAAAGAAAGTTTATTTGATTCAAATTAATTTCATTTGACTCAAAGAAATTTGTTTGTTTCAAAGAAATGTTTTTTTTGTTTCAATGAAAATTTTGGTTTAATTAAAAATAATTTTCTCCATTTTGAAGTTATTTTTGAGAGATTTAAAAAAATAAAGAGCATTTTCAATAAGTTTTAAAATGTTTCAGGGCGTACCACAAAACTTTGAAATGTTTCAATGGATTTCAAAGAATTTTCAGGAATTACTAAGTATTTAAACAAATGTAATGGATATTCGAAGTATTTCAAAGCATTTAAAAAGATTTCACAAAATTTTCAAGCAAGTAACTTTACAATTTTTCAAGAGATTTCACAGAGCTTCTAATGATTTCAAATGAATTGAGATTATTTCGAAATATTTCCAAAAATATTTAGAGCTTTCATGTCTTCTGAAAGGATTTTAAGAGATTTCAACTAATTTTAGAAAACTTTAAGGAATTTAGAGAGATTTTGACGATTTTGTAAAAGTTTTCATTGAGCTTTAAAATATTTCATAGGATATTACAAAACTTCTAAAGATTCAAGTGAGTTTAAAAGATTTAAAGAAATTTCAAGGGATTCCACAAAATTTGAAGTTATTTCTAAAGTTTTTAAGAAGTTTCACAGGATTTCAAATAATTTATAAAAATTGTAAGGAACATCAATGCATTTCTAGGGTTTTCAAAATATTGTAAAAGATTCCAATAAGCTCTAAGGATTTCAAGTTTTTTCAAAAAGTACGATAAAAACATTCGAAGAATTTCAAATGATTTTTAAAAAATTTAAGAGATTTACAAATTTTTTTATTTATTATGTGAGATTAAATTTTTTTTAGTTTTTCCAAAGTATTTGAAATTATCTTAAGGGATTTAATATGGTCTCAGGTTTGAGTAGTGGTCAAATCTTTCTTGAATACTACAGTATAAATGTTGTAAGATAAACAAATATTTACTTGCATTATTTTTATAGGGCTTATGGTAAGGGAACCGTTAGTCACCATCTTTTGACAGACTGTCATATTTTAAGTACAAGAAATTATAAACAAAGGGATTGATTAATAAAAAAATGTGAACCTTAGACTTATTTAGTCATTTTCATTGCAATACAACTTATTACTTAACAATGGAAATATTTAATAATCGCGCGCATAGCGCGCAGTTTGTTGGCTAGTGTTTTACATTCACACACACAATTAAGAATTCAGTTCAAGTTAAAGGGCTAAGAAGAATCTCACATTTATGTGCATGATAAAGATGACAAAAATGTAAGATTCTTTAATGTAAAATTTTATTTGAGCAAAGCCAGACGTCTTCAGTAGCATTAAGATTTGTATTGATGAGTTCTGTAGAGTACTGAGTTCTGTAGAGTATACCTTTTAGGAAGATAAACGGAAGAATGCGATATTCAAAGATTATTTAAATCAGTTTTTATTCTAATCACCATGTACATTTCTTATTGTTCCCGGGTTCTTTGTCGTATCCTAAAATAATTATTTTGAAAATCGCTCAACAATAATTGCTATTTTTAAGTTTGAAAATTTGGTACAATTTTTTTAACAAAGGAACTGAATTTTAAATATTTCAAAATTTAATTTTCTTGACAAAATGCTCAACTTTTTAAATAATTTATTTACGCTATTTTTAACATTTATTGTACAAAATAAACGATGTTACTGGCATACTAAAAATTAGCTTATTGCATATTAAATAAAGATTTAATTTTGTAAGTAATGTATGGAAATGAATTTGAAAGGAGTAGATCCATACAATTTCAGTCAAATGTGCATACAATTTACAGGGTGATCAGACAAAAAACTGGGTTGAATAACCTATAAATCCTACATTTTTTATTAATCTTCTTGGGGGTTATTCATCTCGAAAAGTACGGTAAACCTCCAAAGTGTTGAATTGTACAGTGATTTTTTTTCTTCATTTTACAGGATCAAGATGTAAAAAAGCTCAAATTTTCAATAGAACAAATAAAAATTAACTGTTTGTGGTAAGCTATGGTCTGCGAAAATAATTATTTTAATTTAATTAATGCAATGCAACTGTAGCAAAAGCCATTTTTTAATTATTGTAAAAATACAATTTTTTACTGTTATTTGACAATAAACTTCCTTTTGCTCAAGTCAAATATAAATGAAAATAAATAAATATTACAAAAGTGACCATAAGTAACTTATTTTACTTGAAGTCATTTTTTAAATTATTTTAGTTCAAAAGTAAATCATTTCTAACCCAAAAAGTGACTAAACGTGTCTAATGTTCTTTTGCGATCAAAAGAATACAATAGAATACGATTAAATTTATCAGAATTCCAGGTGGATTTTAAAGGAGTCATGATAAATTCATAAGAATTCAAAACAATTCAAGCTTAATTCAAAAGAATTCAAATGAATTGAAAAAAGTCCCAAAATTGCCATTAAAAACAGTAAAGTTGGAGTGCGTTTGAAAGAATTCAAAGGAATTTAAGAGAATTTGATCAAATGTATAAGAATTTGAGTGAATTGAACAAAATTTTAAAAGTCAAAACATTTGCATCGAATTAGGTAAAATGGAAGTGAACAGAGTTCAGAGCGAATTGAAATACATTCGAGAAAATTCCAAAGAATTCAAGATAAAAATTTCAAACATTTCATTGATTCCAGTAAAATTTGAGCGAATTTAGAAGAATTCAAGGAAATTCAAAAGAATTTGATTAAATGCATACGAATTCAATATGAATTTGAAATAATTCAATTGAATGGACCAACATTTTTATAATACAAAAAAATCCATAGAATTCAGATAAATGGAATTAAATAGAAATTAGTGATTGAATGTGATAAAATCTATACAAATTTGAGGCGAATTTGAAAGTATTTAAAGTAAATTTAAAGACTGAAAATATAAAAAAAATACATAAAAGTCATTGGTTTACAAGGAAATTCAAAATAATTCAAGAAAATTCATAAATAGTTATAGACCCCTGAGTTCAATAGTGCTTAACCCTGTGATTATTTGTTTCAAATAATGGAAAGAAAAGTGATCTTTTATTTTAAAAAGAGACAAAAAAGACTTTTGAGAAAAAAATGACTTAAAGTGACTTAAGTGACTGTGTGGCAACTCTGCTTATGAAAAACTCGAATCAAATTCAAAAAGTCCAATTTAATTTTACTTTGATGAATAGTTCATCCGAAAATACCTTGCAAATGTATTTTTTATGTTTTTTCAATATTGTCAAAATATTGAAAGTACTGTGTTGGGTTAGGTCACAAGTGGCGAGTCTCATTTTGTTAATGAGAATGATAATCTGCTAATTTTAAATAATTTAATGAACTTTTAAAAGAATTCTGGCATTTATATTGAATTAACAGAAATTTTCTCCCTATAATTAGAGGAACTTTTGTAAATCATATACAACGTTCTCAAATCATATACGATTTTCTGTAAAATCTACTAAAAAAAATGTCTCCTGTCAAATTAGCAAGATATAATAAATATTGTATTTTGATACGAAATAATCAGAAAGATTTTCACGGCTGCAGCTGCATCTTCACAGATACTTGAATTGGAAAAAGACAAGTGAAGAAAAGCTTATCTATATCGCATTGTCCGACTGCCCGGATCTATCACCTACCACAATGGGACTGCGTCACGGCGGAGACATTTAATCGACTGGATATCAGAACTTGTGCCACCGACAAAGCGACTTCGCATTCTGTATGTTCAAACGCCATATCATTCTTTCCCTCCTTTTAGTTTCCTCTTATTTTCTATTTCCTGAAAAATTTACGTCATATATCAACAAATCTTGGCATTCAAATGCCTTAAAATGTTTAAAAGTTCTTGTAAATAGTAGTTCAGTTCTGACAAAAATACTTTTAAAAATATCTAAAACACATTTTAAATAAAAATAAATACTCCCGATAATTAAACCGAACAGAGTGCTATAACTATTTAAAAAAATCTATATTCAAAAATATTTGTAACAGAAAATGTTAAAAAAATTAGAGGAATTCTCTTTAAAATTCTGTTAAGAAACTGTTTTTACACGCTGAAAAACTTTTTAATTCATCAGAATACCTCCTAGCGGAAGATGTTTATTTC
>CAKNWW010292753.1:0-11007 GCA_932074435.1 Andricus kollari | reverse complement strand
CGAAAAAATTTAAAACTTGTGCATTGTCTATATCGAGGATAGATCTCTTGAAACGAAACGAAATCTTTCGTTTGAATGAAAACTTGTCTCCTTGAATTTTCATTTAAAAATTGGTTTTTCTAAGAAAAAATAAGACTGATAACATTGTTTATGCTGTGTAAATTATCTTTCTTCATTGTTTATAAAAACCGTTAGAAATTAAAATCAGCAAGGACCAGAATTGTTATCTTGTTTATGTATTTATTTGTATTTGTATTTGTATTTATTCAAGAAAGTCCCTAGGGCTAAATAGCCCTCTAAGGAACAGGATATTACAAGGATATTAAAAGATAGATTATTAATATATATTTAAAAGAAGATTATTACAAAGATATTACAAATTCGTGCAAGCACTGATCGGCAGTATACTTGATTAATCTTATAATTTAATTTATAAACTAATTAAAATAAATAAATAAGCAGAGTCTACCTCAGAGTAAGTATCATTTTAAGTATTAGATTATTGCATAGTAATTGAGATTGAGGGATTAATTAATTAGTAGCTCTCTGTACATGTATAGTATATGTATACATGTATATATACATGTAATACATAATGTATGTATTAATCTTTGAAACAACTTTTAAATTCAGAAATATCTCAATAATCGAATTAGTAATTTACTAGTAATCCTTGGTGGCTACTTTTCTTTAATGGAGTCTGTAAAATTTCACCAGTAGTTACTTAAATTTTATAAATGTTGAAAAGTGGAAATTGTTTGAATATACGTTTGTTCTGATTATGAAAAAATGTAAAAGATCATTTCATTAAAAAGAAGTTATTATGCCTGCCTCGTATTTTTGTATATTGCTATTTATCAAACTGTAGTGATGAAGAAACTATGTAAAGCCTTGTTAAAGAAAAATTGTGTTGAAAATATTATTTCTGGTGCCCAGGTTTCAAAATTTTCATCTCATCACTATTACAATTATGCTCTTATATTTCTCTGTTGTTAAGAGATGACGCATTTGATGACTTTTACCAGAGCTAAAAAATTTATTTTTTAATCCTAATAATTGAATTGATTCAGTTCATTGGAAAAATATTTGCAGTTGATTTCGTAAAAAGAACCGTGCAAAATATCCAATCTATGAATTTCTATATCAAAATTGTATAAAAAATTGCCAATCATCACCTTTTTTTAATTAATGATCATATTCTCTGAGAAATAGCGAAGGTCTGAATTGGTTTATGAAAATTGTTTAAATAATCATCAGTTCCTATACTTTGTAAAGTATTATAGCAAAGAGAACAAAAAAACAAAACTTCTTATAACAATATGTAATTTTAAATTTATATTTTGAAAAATGTATACTTGTTTATAAATTTTGTGGACGGCGTCCATCTATAATTACTATTTTAAACGCCCTTGAGATTGGGCGGTCCTTGCCTAAGGGAGTTTCTCTGATTTCTTCTGGGGTCATAATTTCTACCGCGCCGCTGAACATATTTATTTTCATACGTTTTAACATCGGAACTGGAGGATCACATATTCTTTGAAATATTCCACGGAGTTTTCTGTTACCCTCGACTATTGCAAATACGTCACCATTGGATGTTGATAATACACTTTGTTCTTCGACTGGCATTGGCTCAAGGCATCCATGTCCTTTCAATTTATTTGGTGTATCACGAGGAAAAGTGTATCTTCGAATTTCAAATCGTCGATTCGGATTCGAATTAGGAATGAGCCGAATGAATCTAAGTCTTTCAAGTTCTATTCTGAGTATGCCTGAAGAAGAATGCCTGGCAGGAGGAGACCTGGACCTTTCACGAAGGGAAGACTCGGCAGGAGGAGAAGCCCTGAGCGGAGAACCCGGAAAATCAGGTCTGACAGGAGGAAATGTCTTTTCAGGAGATTGATGTCTGTCCGGAGAAGAAGATGATCCGGAACGAGGAACGAAAGAAAATAGGTGCGCCATTAGGCAGACAATCAAAATGTAAACTTAACTCTGCAACAAGAAACATATTTTTCTCTTGGGGAAGATTGTTCTTTTCTGGCATGTTTATCACTTCGAAAGACAAAGTACCTGACCACATTTGGTCAACAGGAATTTATTCTCGTTGACGAAATAAAGTTAGGTACTCATTAGGCTCGTATTTTAGTTTTCTATTCCGCCATATGGTATGAATTTATTTTCAATAGGAACACTTTAAGAATTCCATTTTTTTTACACCGACATTTTGGATTCCCCCGAATAAATTTAGATTACATTCGTACTTATTACGGACAAACTCAAATAAAGTTGGAAAGAAAATAGCAATTGAGATAGAATGAATATTAAATCGCACGAAAATTCTGATTTACCTATTACAGAATTAAAAAGCGTACCTAAAATTATAGATATATTATATTATTATATTTACCAATAGAATTGAAGATAATCGCTAAGGATAATGCGAGAGTAGAAACAATTCTCATCTTTTCTGGTTTGAGAAAAAACTAATTAGCGTAATGATGAAAAATGTTATTACCAGCGTAATTAATGAATATTCGAGTGCTTTACCAGATTATATAATATATATTTATTATGTATGTAGTATTTATCTCTTAGATTACAGACCTCAAGATTATCCTTCTCGGACATTTAAATTTCATTAGAGTCAGTTTTAAGCAAAAAATATGATAATAAATTCGTTAAAACTGATATCACAATTTATATAATCCTTGTAAAAACGAAATCCGTCGTATGCATGGAGAATTTATAGAGTGTCTGCTATTACGATCCATTTGAGGCTTTAACAAATGAATGTTAATTCTACAAAATATGTTCCAAGAATTCGAAAAATAAATTTCATCGCTTCACATGTTTTATTCTTTTAGAAATTACTCCAAAAAAAATAAGTCCATTAGAGGAGAAATTTATAAGGATAGGTAGTTTGCGAAAAAGTTCAAATTGAATTTTTTAAATTATAAATTTTCTTTAAGTTCAATCTGAAATCAAAAACTTTTTGTTGTATAAAACTTTCATTTTATTCCATACAAATCCATTCAAGATACCTTATGGGGCACCACTACTTAGTTTCGGCTACCACCGACAGATGGCGCCACTGTTCAGTTCCCGATGTCGGCAATTGAACTGTCGGTAAGGTAGATCCCTGACGCAGATTCTTGAATCGGCCAATAAGGATAGCCCCTGTTTTACCGACCGAGCCCATAAGAAACTTTTATAAAGGTGGTGCTCGTTCAACTGTCTGGATCACCTCAGTCCTTAAATAGTGATGGACATTTTTAGAAAGCTGGAACGAATTCATGGTTTGCTTAATGACGTGGGTCCCTGCAATAACAACCAAGAATGAAATTCTGGGGATTACTAGGTTACCGGAAAATAATCGAACCTTCTGGTAATTTGGACGTGAATTCTTACAATGGTTTTCTATTCATTGAAATTTCTAGAAGATTTGAATATGAGAAGCTCTTGCGCAGTTGAGTTATTTAACATTTAGCGGTGTGCTTCACCGGAGGAGGCTTCTATGACACATGCGATTGTGTATCACCGTTGAGTTGTAAGTAGGGCTGCGCAGTTGAGTTATATGGTACATATAGCTGCGCAGTATACTTTTACGACAATTACGGATGTGCAGTAGATTCGTATGATACGCATGGCTGCGCAGTATACTTCTAGGACACTTATGGATGCGCAGTAGACTTAAAAGACACGTAGGAATGTGCACTTCTGTTTGGTAGTACACAAAGCTGCGCAGTAAAGTTATGCAGTAACTGCAGCTGCGCAGTGCACTTCTACGATACTTATAGACGCGCAGTTCACTTCTACAATACTTATGGATGCAAATCAGAGTTCGAGAAAGAACGGTCGAATATTTTAGGCGTGGTTATTGCTTTTGAGAATCCTGCATCGAAATATCTACACGCCTCGATCGTCCTTTTCCAAATTTTGCTCAATATTACACATCCAATATCGGTGGTTCTAACAAATTGATGCCGGTAGAGCCCTGCGTACATCGAACTGTGTGGAAACTTCGATCGATCTTTGCAGAAAATAAGCAAGTGTTTTCCAGCGCCTTTGGCAGCTAGTTTGTTCTTTTCTAGCATAATCACTAGAGATTACTTCCAATTGCGAGTGATCTTCTAGAAAGTGATACGACATAGAAAACCTTAAAAGCAAGAGCTTCTCGTGTTCAAATCTTCTCGAAAGTTCAATGTATAGAAAATCATTGTAAGAGATCACGTCCAAATATCCAGAAGGTTCGATTATTTTCCGGAAATCCGTTAATCCCCAGAATTTGATTCTTGGTTGGTATTGCAGGGTCCCGAGTCGTTAAGCGAACCATGAATTCGTACCAGCTTTCTAGACATTCCCATCACTCTTTAACGACTTAGGTGATCCAGAAAATTTAACGAGTAAAATGTAAGAGGCAATAAATTCACTTTGATCGAAACTCCTGGAAGCAAAATTCTAAAAAGTTCCAGAACTTGGAGATCATACATTGGCTGAGTCAAAATCAGCGTCAGAGATCTATCTTACCGACAGTTCAATTGCCGACTTCAGGAACTGACCAGCGGCGCCATCTGTCGGTGGCAGCTGGAACTACGTATTGGTAATGTTCACTGCTCCACTATTGTAATTTCGGTTCAGTGTATTTTAAATATCTAACAGTATTTAATACTAGGGCATAGAGGTTTAATTTACTGAAAAATACCGTGAAATTCACCTTAATTTCACCGTGACATTAACGAAATGCTAAGTGATTTTGATATTTTCACATCCTCATCAAGAGCAGTTTTTACTATTACGGTTACAAGAAACACTTCATGCTTCTTGATGAGTGAATATAACATTTCCTTTTTCTGCGTGTTGCATACAGTACGGCTAAGCCGACACTCGCTTTTTTGAAGAACAAAAATATGAACCGTGAGCTACAGGGATCATTAATAAAAGTGAGCTCTGATGCTCTATTTTTATCGACAGAGTTTCGTGGCAGATGCAGATGCAAGACCAATTTTGATCACAGGCGATAAGCAGGGCAATCAAATATTACACCTTTGTTTCAGTTGAGTAGAGATAAATTGTGGATGAGAAATTACAGCATCGTTAATTTCGTTTCGTGCGATGGGGTCCTGACCATACCCATAGGAAGAGACCTCATGGAAAATTCCATTATTAGGCTCGCTCGAAATGTTCGACGCAAAGGTATTCGCGAATAATAGTGAGAGGGCTATTACCACACTGAGAGAAGCTACGCGAGCTGCGAATATTAAATCATTCAGTATTTCGCGAAAGGGAAACGGATTGGATAAAAAATCGTGGTCGGTAATAGAGTGAATTTCTATAACGCATTTTGGAAAAGGAAATTTTGAGATTACCTTTTGTACGGGTGAGGTGCAGATACCTGCAGAGAAATGACGCTTAGAAATCGTACGCGAATCCCGTGATTTTACGGTAGAAGGTCATAAAGGTGAAACTAAGACTCTAGTTAGGGTTAGCCACTGATTTTATTGGAAAGGTATGAGAAACGAGATTAGAGAAAATGTAAAAACTTGCGAAACGTCTCAAAAAAGAAAACTGACTAAAATCAAAGCGAAAATGCCAATGCGCATCACAGATATCCCTTACAGGTCCTTTGAAAAACTACAGATCAATTAGTGGGCCCTTTACCTATCACAGAATTAAGAAACCAATATATGATCACTTGACAAGATTGTTTGAACAAGTATTCAGGTGCGATTCTGCACTCAAAAATTAATGCACCGTACGTCGCGGTAGCTCTCGCGGAAAATATTATTCGTATTTTTGGGTGTCCCGAAGCTATACATACCGATCAAGGTTCAATACATAAGTCCACGAATCAACCGGTATGACTCCTCACGAAATAGTTTTAGGTAGAAAGGTTCGATGTCATTCAGAATTTGCAGACGAAAGTGTACATGGAACATATGTAGAACTTGTAGACAATATTCTGAACAGAATAGTGGAGACAGAATTATAGTTCTAGTGGACCTATATTAACTATATTAACTATATTAACTATAGGTCCATTTATAAACCGATTGACAATATACGTGGGCTTGAAGTTTTCAATTTTGTACGTGCTTTTTCACATTCGCGTTAGTGTAACTTCTTTCATACTAATCCGAAAGGGATAGGAAAGAAAAGGAAATCAAGAAATAAAATCCAGAAATATTGTAGGTAACGTAGGTTCCCTTTTCCAGCGTCTCATCGGGGGGCGGGAACGCACTTCTGTGACTGGTAACAGAAATAATGTAGGTCACGTAGCTCTCTCTTTTCTTTTAGGAAAGTTTTGAAAGCCATATGGGATATCAGATGACTAAGGATCAGACACTTGAGGTGCTCTCCCTCTCATCGCATATAGTGCAAACTCTCAGGGCCCTTTTACACGATTTCAGTTCCGCATGTGTCTCATATGTCTTCCAAAACTTTTCTAAAAGGAAAGGGGATCCTACGTGATCTACATTTCAGGCATTCATTCTTCATAATTTATTCTTCCATAATTATCTTTACTTCAATAAGCACCTGAAGTGTATGATCCTTGGTCGTCTGATATCCAATATGTCTTCCTTTTTAAAAGTTCGTGGTTTTGCTCCGATTTCATAAAAACCAATGTATGTAATCAAAATATAAGTAAGGCTATATTTGTATGCCTAGAATGCCTCCTTGAAGTGGATGAACCTTGCTCTGTATTTGTCTTTCGCGACTGATTATTCCTTTAGATAATGCTTATTCTTCCTGACTTAGGTAACAGTTTTATGTGCCAGGTGAAGAACATCTCGTCACAAGCTGATAATTCGAGTTGCTCAACGGTGGCCTATAAATGGGTTCAATTTATTTCAAATTAATTTTTTCACGTAACGCAGGTATGATTTACGCGTTTTAGCAGTTACTTTTTAGTTCTGAAAGTAACCGTTTACACAACAGGAGTGAATGCTACAGCTACAGCTTTTTTCAAATGAATTTTTCTATTTAGGTGAGAACTTCTGTGGCTCTCAGATAGGATCTAGTTATGTTTATTCTTTTTAGTTACAAATTTAATTTATGAAACAGAGTATACATCTTTTCCTTGGAATACCTAAAAACATCCAAATTATACAAAAACTCAGCCCTACACAATGTTATTTAACTAAGTTCTGAAGCTTATATTGAATAGCTTTCATTGGCGTTCACTTTAAAACCTAAAACATTCTTTGTGTATCAAAATTTGATTTTATTCCATTTCAATCCATTCAAGATACCTTACTATAGATTTTTATAACATTAGATTGAATCGTGTGAATTTTGCAAAAGCAAGATTATATTCCCTGTTAATTCATAATTTTTTTTTTTGCAAGGAAAATTCTTGAAAAGTTCTTATTTTTTTAATTCTTCAAAGTTCTACAAGAATTATTCGCCAAAAGAATTCTTATTAAACATGGTGAATTATGAACTTTATTGTTACATACGAAAAGAATGCTCGGCAGGAGAAGAAGCCATAACCGGAGATCCCGAAGAATGAGATCTGGCAGGAGGAAGAGGACTTCCAGAAGAATTATGTCTGTCGCGAGAATAAGAAGTTGCGGAACGAGGAAAAGCAGGATTGGGGTCGCCATTAGGTAAACAGTTGAACTCTGAACTCAACTCTGCAACGAGAAGCAAAGAATTAAATTTTCCTTGTATATTCTTTTGCTGCATATTTTTCCGGATTTTAATTTGCTCATTTGTTCACCAGTGAACGAGAAGACCATTCAGCCAATTCAGAACACCAGTTTTTCAAGGAATCTTCTAATTATCCAGTAAATCCCCAAAATAGTTACTCGACCAGTTTCAAAAGTAAACAATTCGAATATACATTAGGTGATTTTAAATCAATGAGTTAATAACTCGTCATACCTAAATTTCTTTAAAAACTCGTCATTAAGGTCTTGCTTTCTTTTAAGGTGGAGATCTGGTTGAGGAGTTTTCGCTAGCTGAGAGACTCCAGTGCAACTAAAAATTCAAAAGCAATTACAACAAGCAAAATTAAACTAAACTGAGAAAACCTAATCCTTTTTTTTTTTTTTTTTTTTTTTTAAATTCGAATAAGCAATAGGAAATTACAAAGCTAATTTCCTATATTTAGGTTATCTCAACCTCCGGAAGTTATTCTCATCCCTGTCTCGAAGTCCTAGGTTTTGTTCAAAAACGAGAAAGCCTTTTTCATTAATTATTTTTTTAACCAGGTAGGTTTGTTCCCTTCATGAGATGACAAAAATACAAAATAAAAATGTATCGGCGTAGGTATGTATTCATGTATTTATATAATGAGTAGAATCTATGCGTCCACGCATAAGCCGCGTCCCCGTCCCTTTACCAGTTCATTCGAAAGAATGAAGAAAATAAGAAAATGAAAATGTATAATTATACCATATTTAAGTCCATGCCCATGAAAACCTGTCTTAAAATGTGCCATGTCATGCAGAATGCCACAAAACTCTGTTAATAAAGATAGGGCATTAGGGCCCACTTTTATTAAAAATACAAGTTCAGACGGTTTATATTTTTCTTCAAAAAAGCAAGTGTTGGCTTAGCCCCACTCTCCTCTAGTCAGTTTTCACACAAAGCTAATACCTTCCTATTATGATGAGAATGTAACAAGATATTTCATGTAGATCAAAAACTTTGATTCAAACGATTTTTCAATATAAGCAATAAATTTGAAGTGAATGAAAGAAGTCTGCGTTTTTACTTTTCGGGCAATGTGGTCTGACTTTTTCTTGGAAACTTAATTACTAGATCGAAATTTTTTGTTTAAAATTCAAATATTTGATGAAAAAATAATATCCTTTGTTGAAAATTTGTCTTTTTGGGGGAAACTAAACAATTTTTCATTAAAAATAACAACTGTTGGTTGGAAATTCAACTTTCTGGTTTTAAGTGGAACTAAAATACTTTGTGTACTTTGTTCACCGATAGTCTACTACGATTTACACAATTTTTGTGAGAAAAAATTGTACAAACAATTTGTAATGGTTTCAACAATGAAAAACAGTTCTAAAAACTGAAAGCAAAAATTATAAATAAAAAGACACACAAGAATATCCAAACTTATTGCAAACAAATAATAACATTGTTCATTTTCTTTATAAGACTCATAGCACCTATAATATATGGCGATTTTGCTATTTCTACAAGAAATCAATCATTTAAAAAAAATGGTTTGAACAGTCAATAATTAATTTAAGATTATTTAGTGCCAATATTATTTAATGTGATGAAAGGCAGGGTGGCCAGAGAGGTTAAATAGCCACCAATTGTAGCAACTTCCCACTAGTTCATAATCTGACTCCATTAGATTATTATTATTCCTCGACTACTAAGGCAATTAATGAAGGCGAGAGATTTGGGTTAAACTCAACAACTTAGTTTATTAAACTGGAATTTACAGTGTGCATTGGAGCACGAGACAAATACTTGAACGGCAAGTCGAACCAGTACCAACTGACGAGACGAGTGCCAAGCGCGCCGGGCTAGAGTCTACGTTTACAGTGGCGCCACCTACTTGCAGAGATATCATATAAGAAATTTACCGAAATCACTATTCTACCGACAGAGTTGTGGCGCCATATATTGGCAGAGATAGCAACTGACAAATGTCCGACATCCCTATTTTACAGACAGAAATGTGGCACGATCTATTGGTAGAAATACCAACTACGTTCATTTTCTATGTTAAGTTTACTGACCGAGTTTTGGCGCAATCCATTAGTTGAGATATCAACTTCTATTTCTAGTCTTGCAGATATCAAAGTAGTTAATTATTCCCACTGATCACTCTAGTATCTAAAGCTGGAAGAAACGAGTGCTTGTGAAATTTAAATTCAACCCATTGACATGTGTAAATATCCAACGCTGGTAGAAACGATACTCATGCAATTTGGATTTCGAAATTAACCAAATGGCGTCTATAAATGTCCGATAGAGGGAGGAATTCAAGGACTTACTAAATGCGTGGCATCAACATCTATCAGTAATTTAAGTAACTGATCATGTAAACTTTACTATTATTTGAACAAACTATAGTGAAACTAGAGTGTAAGAATGAGAGAGACTGAAGAGTTGGCCCAACACAGGAGCTTAATGAAGGGCCTCACTATACAGTTAAATAACCATTTATCAAACGAAAAACTATCTAACCGAAGAGCCTAAGACAATGTCACCGGGCGCGTCCACAGGTTGCGGATAGAGCGTTTCTGTACTAAGTGTGTCTGCTAAATATGTTTGCAATGATTGATAATAAGCAGACGCAAACAATTTTCCAGGGATGGGCCGGAAGGGTTAACCCACAAGCTGTGGCGTAACATCTATGCCGGAAGCTAAATGGAACCTGGGTGAGGTGTCTTAAACGGCGACTCTGGGATACTGCTGTTCTAATCCTTAAAACTCGAGGGACAGTAATTGAAAAATCCGACTGATGTCCCTTTGTAAAACTAGATTTATTATCTCATCGGGAAATCATCGTGTGACAACGAAGAGCGTCACCTTTCAGATAGTCGTCTGTTGTACAAAACCATGAGGCCTATGCTCGTTTGCATCACACTTCTGCCACTGTCTCTTGTGCTACGCAATTGTCCTGGGTTCCTCTGCGGCAACAAAAAACATTGCGAGTATAAAGTAACTTATGTATTGTATATGGATTACCTGAAGATCTGTGCTTCTAGTTTAAAGCAACTTCGGAGTGCTCTAAATATTGTCGAAGGTTACACAGGATAGATTCGTATGGACTTTGTATTCGACAAGTGTGCCAATATCAATCTAGTTCGAGGACGATTTACTGGCATTCCCGGGGTTCCTGAGATTGTGACTATGAGTGTTATTAGACATCTTGACAATAGACAGACCTACACATACCTAGTCGTGCCTCAGGGCCGTCTTCAGGACAGAACATCAGTGAAAGAGTCTCTCCGAAGAAGATCAAACATCTTCGTCAACAGATTTGTTCCTTCAATCTATCAGCGTTGAACAAGGTATCTACGA
>CAKNWW010292749.1:0-14285 GCA_932074435.1 Andricus kollari | reverse complement strand
AAAGCACTGTCTAGTATTACGGAATTTTCCGTAAGAATATAGCCAACTGCACAGACAAAATTAGGGTTTCAATTTTGTTTTAGTTCATTTTATTGTAAACTCATTATAAACTTCAGCTATGTTAACTGTCATGATCAATGTCAAATCTGAAGAACAATTGAATTGCTTGCGATGCTCGTATTGCTCAAAATGAACCAACTGTCGTTCAATTTGGATTCAGTAAATTTTTACACTGTTTTTATGTTCCAAATTAAATTAAATTTTTTTTTTATATGAATCTACATAAATGAAGGAAGCAGCGTTGCTTAAGACAGTACCTTATGGATCCAAGAATTTTCTGTTCATATCTCATATTGTCAATTTCCTAATTGAGAGATCGAATTTAAGATTAAGATTGATACTATATATAAAAAACCTATTAAAATATTTATTCTTCCAAAAATGAAACTGATTTTTGTTTTAAAAAAAAGGTAAAACCCTATGGTTTTGACAGACAAGAAAATTCCATCCTTCCACTCCTCACCATTCTTCGAATCAAGTATCGCACATACACCTTCATTGGAATGCACCTCTGTTACCAAGTGTTGCCACTTGTTATTCCTGCATCCTCGCTATTTTAAATATTTCCCATGAATCCTCATTTTACGGCACGGGAAAATCCTGAAGCAGAGCCGACCTTCTAATCCGGTACCACATATCGAACTTGGAAGCTGAAGTAAAGTCACGGTATGCGGGAACGGGGGAGGGCCGCGATGGCCTTCATGTTGGCTTGTCGGAGCACTCAAGATCGCTTAGGGGTTTCCTTCCTTTATTAATACCGTTATTGTTATTATTATTATATTATCATCGTGCACTGGTGATGGAAGGAGGTGAAATTGCAAGAGTGGTAGTGTCGGCGATGGTGGTGGCGATGATCAGGATGCTTGTGAACGAAGGTTGAGGAGGGGGACGGTAGGGGGCAGAGGAGGGTACCAACGCACTTCAGCAGACATTATGCTAATCTGCGAGCGAGGATGTACCCCCGATAAGCCTGAGTCTCAGTATATATAAGTCCCCTTCTGCCGGCAGTGAGGCCCAAGGGCCCCACGCCCTCAATCTCACGTGTGTGTATGCTCGTACATGCCATGCGCGTTGCGTTACCTTAGATTACCTCGCGTTGCGCTACACTCTGTCCCCACTCGATAAATCAAATTAAAAAAAAAAACTTTAAAAAAAATAAGTTAAAGGAAAATTAAGTAAAACCAAGGGCGGCATTTCGTACCCAGAATTTTCGAAGACTCACCGAAACGAGCTTGACGATATTATTATCGTTATTGTCGGTATCGAGCGAGATTTTATCAGAGAGAGTACCGCAACTCGACGCTGTGCCAAGGCAACCGTGGCATTCTTGCTTTGGCTTTAACTTGCCCTCCGCGAAACTCTGTTTCTTATCAGGGACAATTGCGAGGAATGGGAGAAACTATATTTCTTGAAAAATAATTGCAGGAATGTTCAGCAATTCATTTTACAGTATTGTTGTGTTACTGCTTTGAAAAATTAGTCAAAGTGGGCAGCATACACTTACCAGAAAGCGTTTTGTATAGAATACTGAAATGTATTATTTAAAATGTGTAAGTAATATGTAAGTCCTAAATTTCAAGCCATAACCCATGAAGCCTAAGACCATGGGTTCCAAAATATAAAGCCCAAAATATAAGTTCAATCATATGGCCCAAAATTACAAGGCCCAAATACGACGGATGGGTGCACACCCGGACGAAAGTATAAGGATTTAGTTAGCCCGGGGTTACGAAACACTAAATTTTTTTTTAATATGGTAAGGTTAATCATATTGATTGCAGAAATAATAACTTACATAATAATATATAGAATAATATATGCATATAATAATAATTTAAAGAGTATATAATTATGTTTGGTGGTTAGATTCGGGTTACATTAAAGCTCCTGCGTTTCCAATCGATTTATATAAATTGGTTTCTGGATTCTTTCATTTTTCAGAGGATCAAAAGTGATATTTTCATTATTGATTCTTCACAATTAATTGTCACAAATAAATACTGTCTATTGATATCAGCAGATTAATTCACTAATTGAAAAAACATAACTAGAATAAAGAATTGTATTTTCATTTGACAGCTTCATACCTTAAAACATGGATAATCCATTTTATTAAGTTTATGAAATTTTTTTTGCTATAAATTGAGAAATCATTTATTTCAAACTTCAGGCAATCGTGATAATAGTATTTTTCGAAGGTGAGTCGTAGGCATCCGATGACGAACCAAAGGGTGAGTCTTGCGCCTTCACTAGTGACTTGTGAGGCATTGCCATCTTCGCGCACAATTGCCGAACTCCAGTTTTTGTTACACATGCATGGGAAGACTCTTCTGCGCGAGAGGAGAGGAGACTTTAGCGAACAGTGCCAGAAAGCCTCCTTTCGGCACCTATATATGGTGCCTGAAAGTGGGGTGTAAAAAATAAAATTAAAACAAAATTAAAAAAATTTTAAAACTCTCTTAGTAGTGTAGCAATTCAGATACCTCACGCAAAGAAACTGTTTTTATAAGGCATCAATTTCGCAAATCTTCAGAATGTTAACTTTGCAAATTCGTTATCAAGGAGTTTTTGGTTGGTTCCAGACTGCCTTCACATGGAATCGGTTATCATAATTTAATCAAATATATATATATATATATATATATATATATTTCGCCTGGAGCGGGTGCTAATCTGAAAAACTGCACCCGCTCGCAGTGAAATCGCGGTAAAATTTTTGCCGTAACCACGCCTCACGATCGTGAGATAGGTGTTTACAGTCTGTGACGGACTTAATACGATGATCCGACAAAAGTCTCGTGTACCCTAAGGACACGGAGCGACCCAAGGACGACCGCCCTCTGCATTTTCCCCACAAGTGTCTTAGCATTTTGTTGACACGCAGGGATGCTTTCCATGCGATTGACCAGTGAATGCTTGGCACCTCCAAGAGCGCGACTTTCTCGGTGAGGAAAGGAGTAATGTGAGGTACGGGGTATAGATTTCGTAGATTGATCTAGAATTATCGTGTTATTTATTTAAATGACACGTTCGTTCCGCAACACTACTCCAACCCAGGTTGCTGATCAATCCCTCTAGCGATCACCCCAAGTGAAGAGCCTCACAAAATTGTTATGCGTGGTTCCCCACTTGGGCCCATTAGTATCCAAGGTCTTTGTTTCAGGCGTCATTCACTCTATTGTCACTCTGTTTACAAACTTTTTGTCGCCACAATTTCCTGTTCTGGAATACTACTCTAACTTCCTTCACGTCCGTGCATTTTTTCATGCAAGCTCTCGTGTTTCTATGTCTTCTTAATTTGGCTATGATACATATATATATATATATCTGTGTGTGTGTGTGTGTGTGTGTGTGTGTGTGTGTGTGTGTGTGTGTAAATTTATAAAAGCACAATTTCTGATGGAAAGACGCTTAAAAACAGAACAGTTGGGTAAATAAATCAAGAGAGATTATTTAAAGAAACACGTTTTGAGACCTCAAGGAAAATATTTGCAAAAATTATGCATAATTACTGTAATTTATGGCTGGCTTCATAAAATTATAGATGGTTTGCACTCGCGTATCTGAATACTTTTAAATCACGTCGTCATATTTTGGCAAATAAACTCGGCCTGGGACTGCTCATTCAGATATTGCAAAATAAAGTTCAAATTTTATTTATCATGATTACTTTATTTAAATTGCTGAATAGATGTGATGTTAAATTCATGAAAAACGAGATTAAAAGGTATTGCAAATTACGACGTTTCGAAACATAACTAGTTTCCTCTTCAGATTAAATAGTAATCATTGATGTTTAGGTAAAAATAGATACACGGAGTTAAAAACAATAACAGAAAATTAATTATGTTGTGATTGTGTTGTGAGTGCTCGCATAAATGTGCAAAAAAGAAAAATTTGCCAAAAAAATTATTGTATAAAAATCCATGATTTTGAGTGTTTTCTTTTGGAGTAGCCTGATGAAACTAAATTAAAAGTGTGAAGTAGATTTAAAAATTAAAAAAACGTTTTTTTCCTGTGTGATCGGAGTAAACACTCCGACACCATTTTAGATATTAAACATTTTATTGCAAACATTTTATTTATTGTATTGTTCTGAGCTTTGGCTTTAATCCAGGCTCTCCGAACGTAAACACCAAGGTTGTGCCGCAATGTTGCGCAATGTGATGCAGTTACAAGCTAGGCCGTTAGGGTACTGCGCTTTATCGCTATGCTACTGTTTTTTCATGAATGAGTGAAGACCGCACATCCCCCCGCGGCTGCTCTCATCAGAAATCGCCGCGCGGCGACGATTCTCCGAAGGCTCCAATAAAGTTTCTTCTTATCCAAGTTCGACTGTATAGTATATATTTTAACAATTGATAATAAAAAAAGAAGAGGAAGGAGACCAAGGATATTTCTAATTAGTAGGATACTTATTAAAACACACCACCCAAAGAAGTTAAAAAGAAATTTCCTTATTTGTGTCAAATTTCGTTTTCCGTATTGCGATTTGAACCTCGAAAGACACCTGACCGTAAATATAACTAAGAATATTGCCATTTGAGCTACACTGCGGCTATAACTTCTAAACTCAAAGAGACCTTATAGCGTATCCGGTTATCCTGCACTGGTGCACGCCAGAGCACTCCGACCTGCTCCGAAGCGGGTCGAAGGGAGAAGGAAGAACGCGAGAAGAAGTAAGAAGGAGCAGGTCGGAGTGCTCTGGCGTGCACCAGTGCAGGATAACCGAATACGCTATTAGTCTTATTAAATTTCCAAGTACTTATTTGGATTCCTTAAATCCCAAATATGGCAATCTTAAGATAACTGCCCGTTATTATTCAATGAATATGAAATTTGTCTCTTCAATAACAAACAAATGGAAATTGATAATAAACCTATTAATTACGAATTTAGGAATAAAAAATGGAATTATTCTTTGGATGAAACGTAAAAATAGATTTGATCACAATCTTGGAAAGGAATAGTTCGCAACGTGTCTGCATTCATATATTATAACCCTTTTCACCTGAGGCGGTGGCGGTGCTCTCCTGTGAAACCCTCGCGTTTGACGACACAATACCCGTTGATCGGCTCGGCTACAGTTAGCGGTGTGATTCAGGATAGCTGATTTAGGGTGATTTGTCCAGGCGGGGTAGATATACGATCAGCGTGCCAGAAATGTCCGGCGAAGACAGGGGCTTGCCTACGCTTTCAATGAATATACCGAAGGGCGTACACCTTCGTTAAATTGTCCAAGCAATATTGTTCGCTCGGAAAGAAGGATGCGTCGATAAACATTGTTTTTCATGGCCCGGACTCGTTAAAATTCGCATTATCATTTAAATGAGTTTGTGAGTTAGTATTTTAATGGCACTGGATCCCAAGGTACCTATATATGATCGAAGATCATGCGAAATAATCGCCTTATCAGAAAACGATATTATATATATATATATTATTGCGTACGTATTGAATAATTTATGAATAAGAATTGAAAAATTGCATTTAAAGATGAAATGAATGTAGAAGAAAGACAAGATTCATTTCTCAGTCTATTTCTCTGTGTAAGAAAACCGTAACAAAATTTTGCTCTGGGAAGTTTTCAGGCTACGAGGCAATTACTTTGAGATTCTGCGGCACGTTGTAATTGACTTAAGAGCGAAGCTACTCATTTCAAAGATTTCGTGAAAGAAACTAAGCGGTTATGCTGAAAGGGTTCTTCTCAGATTTGTTTTCTAGTTACGTCACAATGGCAATTTTGTCTTTTAACTTAGAAAACTATTATCTCTGTGTCAGCTGACGGAAGCCCGTTACTTTAGTTATTACAAAACCATCATTTACACTTCCCACGAATATTCTAACCAACATAATTACTACTATCATATCGAATATTCTCCTACAAAAACCTCTCTAATCCTAATCAAGATTTCCTATATTCTTACAGTTACAGACATACACCTTGTCCAGTTTTCAATACTCTGGTTCAACAAAATCTTTAAAATTACCCTCTGTTCGTACCGAAAAAATCCTGCTATATTCCTACGGAAATTTTAGTACAGCTAGCCGTTGCCTTCAAAATAAGGAAAATTAAGAGATTGCGCTTATTTTTGTTTTAGTTGATAAATAATTTTATGGGGCACCGCTGTCTGGTCAATTGAGGTTGATATATTTTTGCTAAATATATTATTTAAATATTTAAAATGTTCACCTTATGGTTTGGATATTTAAAGTTATAGAATGATGGCGGCGGGTCTTTTAGTTTTCTCATTTCATTTATTACAATCGCAGAGTACTATAATTTGGGATTTCTACTATATTATAAATTTAACAATTGATAAAAAAAAAGAAGGGAAATAAGAATAAGGATTTTTCTAATCATCAGGTATTTATTAAAACACACCACTCACAGAAGTTACGGGAAAATTTCCTTAGTTGTTTTAAATTTTGTTTTCCATATTATTCCGAATTGAACCCTCGAAAGGCGCCTCAACGTAAACACAATAACCTATAAGAACTTTGCCATTTGTATTTGGCACATTTTCAGTTCGCCATCACAGACGAAAAGATTAACTTATCAATTTATGGAGCTTATAAAAAAAGTTTGCAACATGGTATTTCTGAGTGAAATAAATCAATTATATAGTATCATAATTGAATGAATTAATTTAAACATTTGCAAATATAATTAAATTTAAATTTTATTAAATTAACTCTGAAATACGCCGAATTTCCAAAATAAAGATACATGTAATAATTAAATCATAAGCCCATGTTAGCTGGACACTTGTAATAAACGAATTGAAATAACCATACCACTCGCCGCCATCTTTGTATTACTTTAAATACCCGAGTCCGAGTCATAGAGTGAATATTATAAATATTTAAAATATATATTTAGCAAAAAGATATCATTTTCATAATTTTAAACGAACAGTCTACCGTTAAGGAATTTTCCCAGCGCTATACTTAACCGGTTAGGTTTATGGAATACCCCGTAATACTAGTCAGTGCCAATTTTAAACAGGTGGAAAAGAAATACATGGAACGGTTGGTAATACGTGACATTTATAATGCACTATAAGTCTTTTAAGTATCAGACTTCTGTATAAATGAACCTTTCAAACTTGAGAGCACATACAATTTAAAGTATGTAAGGTTCTTTATAGAGCATTATTATTTCATTATTATTCTATTTAATATTGTTATATTTACAACAAACCTAGTTAGAGGCCTGTGTAGCTCTGTGGTTAGAGCAACAAACCAGCAATATTAAGGTTCGAGTTCGAATCCCAATAGGTGGAGGACATTCCTTTTTGCAGGAGTGCTTTAAAAATGCAACTTTTCAATTTTTCAATGAACCAGTAGGACAACAATAATGACATAAAAAAAATTATTTTTCCACCTCGTTCAACAACCTAACATCAAAACACCTGGTTTCATAAAATTCTTAACAGATAGACAGGTGGCATGCTAGAGACGGATTCCTGTTATCGACATTAACCAACATATAGAGCATTCGAGGATACGATCCTCGAATGATCTAAATGTCGATAAATGTCGGTAAAAGGAATCTAGCCTGCTTATATACTCTAATTAATGATTGAAGAATAGCAACTAATATACTAACAAAAAAGTTATTCCATCAGTACCTTTTTGAATAAGTGCGTTAAACATGTAAATAAGCCAGTGAGTCCCTTACTAAGAAAAAGCATTCAAAATCAGCAGGCAAATAACTAATAAATTCGGGAATATTATAACTAGAAGAAAAAGAAAAAGAATATATAAAGCCTAACTCCACTGATTGCACAACATTCTCAAGATTCGAGACGGGCAAACCAGTTGATTAACCGAAAAATATTTGACCGTTCGAATAAACTGCTCGGCGAGTGGGCATAACTCCGAAACTCGATCTACTTTATGGAAGTCGTGGGTCTGTCCCTCGTGGGGTGGGTGACCTGGTGCAGGACGAAGAAAAGGAAATTACACATGGAAGTTGAAGTATAGTGGTGCGGTGGTGTCGGCGGTTGTGTGAACTGTGAATGCAATAAAAAGTAAAGGATGCTCTTGAAAATCCTCTGAAACGAGGGACTCTATCTGTGAAAGCGGGGGCGGCACTCTATGGGCGAATAACACCCCAGCAAAAGGGGAATATGAAATAGTGTTACTAGGTCGTTAGTTGCGCTAACAATGCGGGACCAGTTATCGCGCTGGTACCCCGTAAACCCCGTACACGTCACTCCATCTACTCTACCACAAGATTTATTTATTTTTCAGACTTCAAGCCTCTATGGTTCGCGACATTAAGTTTAAACCGGATTAAGTAATTTATGTCACAATAACTAAAGGGTAATGAGCTGCCTCCTGCAAAAATTTCATTCTGCGCGCAAATTGAAATGATTAGAGTCATTTAGAATTTAGCCTCTGTTATTCCCTAGTGCTTAATCAGTCCTGACACGAGTAAAATATGTCGTGTGGAAAACAATGGAAGATAATATGTTCTAAGCAAGTTTTTGTATACAAATGCATATTCTAGAGAAAGTTTAGTCGAACATTATTATTATATATAGCTTTAGAGAAAAAAATATGTTAAGTACACAATTCTGATTTCATTTCAGAGACGTAAATGTCATGTCTGCTTATCAGAGTCATTAAAAATGTGGAAAGACTTGATTAGGTCGTTCATTTGAAGGTGCTGGAAAATATATGTTTGAGGCTATAGGTGAGATTTGATTTTTAATTTATAGATTTTCTACAACAAAAGTTCAATTCTGCATCATTTATCAAATTTATAATGGACATGTAATGAGTTTTCAGCTTTTGAGTTTTTTTAGATATCATTATTTATACATACGGCGTTTTAAATATCTTAGTTTTAAATATATTCTTATGCTTCACGAGATTCGTGTCCAAGCAAAGAATGATAAAAATTAGTGAAAAAAATGTAACCCTTCACTTCCCACAACACTGCGGGATTCGATCCCACGACTGCTGTTCTCCTAATATATTTAATTTAATTTCAAACAACGGTATGCTTCATACAAATTCAATTTAGTATTTCGTAGAACTGCGAATAGAGAAGAAAATATAGTTTTATAAAATCTATAACTTTCTTCATAACTTTTCTTTGTAATGAGCCGATTTTGATAAAGTATTTAAAAGTAATCATATCTTTTGAGCAACATAATTTATTGTACAAGGATTTAATATGTTAAATTCAGAACATGTTCATCTAAAACTTGTTTAAAAAAATTTGTTAAATTCACTTGAGCGAAAAGTTGGCCTATAGGCCAACTTTCATTTCAAGTTTTCACATTTTTAATTTACAAGTTCCAAATTTTATGTAAATGCGCACTAAATCTGAAAATATCAATTTGATCGGCAACAAAATGATCCGAGAATGTAATAATCTTTTGTTTCTTCATATTGACACAGAATTTCGTATGAAATGAATACCATTGCAGCAAAAAACTTACATTCAGATTTACTGTGGTTGAAACTCTATTAAAGAAAAATTTTATTCCAACTTTAATTGGATTGCTGGTTTAAAAATTATTTACTAATCGATATCGATCGTCGTTATTTCATCGTGTCCTGTGACCATCCATCTCACGGTTGTGAGACGTGGCCATAAGTGTGATTTACCGCGGTTCTACTGCGTCATTTTTAGATGGCACTCATATCTGCAATATATAAACTACAGAATGATTCTTTTTTAAATCGGAAAATCGGAAAATCGGTATATGAAAAAATTAAAATGAGCACCTGTAAAAATATAATATTTTTCTTTCTTTAGTTAGAATCAACGATATAACAACATTTGTTTAATCCTCATAATCAACATCCTTGTCAACACCTCATGTCATGAAGCTTATAAGGCCTAATTTTAGTAAAGGCAACTTAAAAACTGATCATTTACGGTGATTACAATCCGAGTATAACCAAACCAAGCGCTGCTTAACTTCAGTGATGGAACGGAAACCCGTAACAAATTCCATGCATACAAGTGTACCCATTTTTCACTAAACAATGTCCATTTTTCACTAAACAATGTTGAATATCTGTGTTTGCTTGCACAGCTATATTTTCTTAGAAGACGAAATTATCTGGGACAGCTAAACCATTTTTTTCAGTGCTGCAGCCGATAATCTTATTTCAATTCAGCAAACCTCATACGTCATTATG
The DNA here is from genome assembly GCA_932074435.1 of Andricus kollari. Classification (NCBI taxonomy): domain Eukaryota; kingdom Metazoa; phylum Arthropoda; class Insecta; order Hymenoptera; family Cynipidae; genus Andricus; species Andricus kollari. The sequence continues at coordinate 4,058 of CAKNWW010292749.1, read as the reverse complement.
TAATGCACGTCACAGATCGTTCGATATCGAAAAGTAATGTCGCGAATACGATTTAAGGAGATCAAAAGCGAGGCGACTTTAAAACTATTTTAATGATCGGTAACCGAATCAAATAGATAACGCCGCTAACGAAGGATCGCGTGTGCGTGCATGCGTGCATACCTAACACATTCGCGTAGGTGCGTGTGCAAATACGCAGTCGAGGCACACCCGCAGGAGAGCGAACTCGCCGCGGGAAGGGGCCCAAATAATATTTCAAAATTAATGTCATGCGGGGCCTTCCAAAGAGGTCCGCTGGGCTCCGCACCACCTTTCTGCATAAGATAAGCACCAATGGCCACAGCGATAGAAGGAGTGAGAAAGAATGAATTGGGTGGAAGAGTCGCAAGGAGGGAAAGAGTTTAGACTTTAGTGGCATAAGAGGGGAAGATCGTTAAGATGGGGTTGGGGAAGGCCTTACAATTCATGAACAGAGATAAAAGTAGGTGACCGGAGGGCAAAGAATGATCCAGGGGCGAATCAATCGATTCAATTCATCGCCAATCGGTTTGACCCATGGACATCGGAACAGGAGGGGACTAGCCGCATGCTTCCTGACTTCGGTGCGGGGATTGATGATAAGTTACAAGGGGAGTCGACCATGTTGGTGTACAAAAGCATGGGGAGTGAGAGAAGGAACACAGTCTGCTCTTTCTCTCGCCATACCGGTTTAGCACACCAATATGGTGGACCGCCCAGCTCGTTACTTTAACTTAACCCAGCTACGACATGCCTAGTCCCCTTCTATTTATATGTCCATGGTTGGGCCTTTTAAATTTTAAAGGTCCTCTCAGATGGAAATTCCTTTATGGTATCCCGTACACAAGAACCTGCACAGATTTCTTTAAACTGACCATGGGAAACTGCACGGGCTCCTGGATAGAAACTTGTACCGACAAAAGGAATCTTGGAAGGAACCTGTGCTGAATCCTTAAAATTAGGCTGATATTGCACAAATAAACTAAATGTTTCAAAAAAATTAAAGCGCAACCTTCTTCTAACCATAAAAGATTACCGGCTCATTAAAGACAAATATATAACAATGAAAAAAGAGATTATTTGTCTCTAATGAGCCGGAAATGTTTGATGGTTAGAAGTATACTTTTATCTGATACGCCCTTTTATGTATTGTATTCCATAAAAAGGTTTCGTTAGAAATTATATTTCTTAAAAACTTAAACAAAGAATTAAACAAACATTAAGCTTTAGAAAATAATATCATGTTAAATGTTTTTTTTCTACTTGGTCGATAAACAATATTTTTTTATATTGATTATTAAAGTTGTGAAACACAACTTTTTGAAGTTGTGAAAAAAATCTCTCAAGCTCCGCTGGGATTCGAACTCCAGATCTCTCAGATTTCCGGTCTGATGCTCTAACCTTTAGAGTTGATTCCGTTCTGTAGGCAACATATAATTACACATCTCTATAAATAAAATGTTCTAGGAAGATGTTCAAATAATGAGAGGACCCCAAAAAGGGCAACTATTCCTTTTAGGCACTAAACTTTAAATAATTTAACATTAAACTTTTGAAACTGAACATAAAAAGTAGGCAAAGATTTAAAAATTTCAAATCTGAAGTGGAGAAATATTTCATTCAATTTTTTGAAACGTTCAAGGTTTAAGATTTTCAAATTATAAAAGTTCACAAATAAACGTTTCTCTGCACAAAATCTGTAACTAAAGAGTACCAAATGTTGTGCTTTGAAACTTGAAAAATCTTTTTAACGGAATCGTGAAATGCTGCATAGTTTCAAATTGAATAATTAAATAAATGCATTGATTATATTTCGGGTGTGAGTTATTTAACAGGACAAGCATTATTAACATGAAAGAAATTACAATTAGTGATATATGCTTTATGGTTTATAAGGTCTTTAAATATATGAAAATATAGATAGAAGATCTACAATGTGTGGAATGAGCGCAGTGACGAGAGAAGTGGAGCAATTAGCGCATTTCTGTATCCCTACTTAAGGCCCATGCCGCCCCTGTGAAGATCGTGCGACGGAGTGGGAGGGGGAAGAGAAGAGGGCCCAATGCCCGATGGACACAAACGCGGTGGGAAAGAGGGAGATAAAAACAGAACGAGTGAGACAAACATACACGTCGAAGACGAAGGCGAAGGACTCGGAATTCCTGCGCAGGCGCAAACAAAGGGCGGCACGCGCATTTCTTTCTTCTTCCTTGCCCTCTAACACTAATTCACATTGACATCTCTTCGCGAGAGCTAGACGAGGAGACATATAGGGACATACACAATCGGGCGTAGGTCGCGATTCGCTGATTGTCCGGCAATTTTCTAGGGGAAATGTTCATTCCTCTGTGAAGAAGGATAAACTAACAAAGGGGATTTTAACTTATCATATCTTTAAAAAAATGTAATAGTTTATTTTATTAACATCCAGGAACGAGAATGAGAAGTTTTTAATATCGTATTGACTAATTATTTGTAAAAGGTGTGAATTCAACTAAATACAAATAATAATTAGTAGAAATTGTTAATAAAGTAAATTGCTGACACTTTTTCACTAATTCAGATTTAGAGTGTTGTTTTTAATGGAGAATGAATTTTCAGAAGAATTAGTAATATAATAGCCTTATTATAGAATGCCTAGTACTATAACTATAGCCTTCAATAAAACTCACATAATCGTACATGTGTAAGGAAAGCCGTATACGGAACTTGCGACTCACCTGAAACAAAAAGAAGAATAGTTTTAATATGTATCACAGTAAATATCATAGTAATAATTACGTTGCATTTTTATTACGGCTAAATTCGGTTGTTCATCACGCTGAAAAATTAATTAAATAGAAATAACCTGACGCGGAAAAATATTCTAAATTTGATCTAAACATCGAGTTTTTAATAATGATCTCCTTCAAATTAAAATAGATGTATAGATAAAACTGTATTTCCAATTGAAATCATAGTCATTTTGAATAATTTCATAAGGAAGTCATTTAAATGGATTGGGCCGGCGTTTCTACTAAAACTAAGAAATAACCAAATACTTGATCGGAAAATAAATTCACTGTCATTTCCCGGTTTTTTCTCGGTCACGAAAAATTCCCGACTATTTCCTGATTTCACAGTCCATTGGCCAACCCTTTGAAGTGGAAGATATAAAGGCACATATTAAAAAAAAAAGAAAATTCGGAACTACCCTATCACTCATATTCTACAATCTACATCAATCATTTTGCACTATGGCAGAGATCCTTAAATGAAATGATATACCCTTTCTGATAAAATATCAAGTATCCTTCGCTCAATTCTTCGCTATGCCCCCTGGTTTCTGAAATAATGATATTCACAAATTCTCATTGATCCGTAAAATCCTATATTTACAAGGTCAAGAGGTACCACCTCGAGAGTGGACTGTGGAAAGGGTTGGCAGTGGAAGGAATGCGTGCTCGAAGGACGTTGGTCCTTCGTTTTTGATAAATCAAGCCGAAGCAGCCATAAGATGATAGTTCCAAGAAGGCGCGGAGTGTGAGAGCGCAGTAGGGCCTGGACCCTAAAAGGGGAGAATGATTTAGTTCGAGAGGAGGGGGTAGGGGGATCAGGTGGATGAAGTGGAGGCGGGACGTCGTTGGATAATATGTAGAGACTCGTGTTTGCTTAGATCCTAAATAAATCCAAACCAAGCCGAATAATCGTCGGGAAATCGGAACGGCCGCCGCGCTACTATGGCTTGGGCCCTGGTTTCGAACACCCCCCGCGTCGTTTAATTTATGCTGACAGTATGCGTTCTTTTGCGCCATCTCAGACTATACAGTAGCCTATTTTTTAGTTTTTTAATTAAACCAAGGCCAATTCTCTTCAAAGCTTTCGTTTAAACCTTCAAAAAGTATTTTATTAACTATATTTCATTCATAGTTAGTCCTGCATCTAAAACTCCACGCAACGTCTTAAAATGTCTTTTAAACAAATTATTGAAATGCATTTCCAAAACTAAATGTCATGAAAAATTGTTTTAAAAAATTGCATTAGTTCAAATCAATTAAAAT
>CAKNWW010292720.1:0-11031 GCA_932074435.1 Andricus kollari | reverse complement strand
TGCTTTCCTTAAGTTTCGAGCAAGTGCCCTAACTTTTGGAGTGAATTTTTTATTTGATGTTATGTAGCTAATCACGCACTGAATATTTGATGCATGCCGTCTCGCCGTTTCAATTTTAAACTGAAGCTGTGCAATACGCTCGCGAGTCTTACGCAGGCGTACTGAAGTATCGTTACTTCTATTGTCGCTAAGCAGAGAGACCGCCTTCTCGTAAACTACACAGTTCAGATTCCAGTGATTAACACCTTTGGGGAGCAAATCGGGGAGAGCATTATTAGCTTCAGATAATTTGCCCATCCTGAGAAAGACTTTTTGGTGGATAGATCTCCTACTTCTCATGTTGGCATTATCGGCTATCTGCAAAGGTGGTCTTGCTGGAACGAGTGGTATGTTCGATGGAGGATGTTGCTCTTCTTCTTGCCGAAAAAGAGCTTCATATCCGTTTTTGCGCAAAAAGGATACCTGATCTCTTAAATACTGAGGCGTTTTATGAGCATATTCCGGGTGCATATTGACCCAACGCTCATGTAACCTTTGCATGAATACTCATCGCGCCGGGGAGCTTCTTTGCCAACAGGTAAGGATGTCCCTCCTGAGTTGGTCCGACCACTTAAATCGATGTTCTCGCGTTTGTCCGGGGTTATTGCCTGGTCGTCGCCTCGGTTCAGTCCTATTGCCACTCCCAACTGAACCATGACCTCCATCCGAGAGATGCCTATTGTGGGTGGCACTGCGGGATACTAGTGACGTAACCGCATAATTCGTTGCATTAGGGAGTTAGCCCAATGCAACGTGGCTGACTGCAAGAGCCGGAGCTCTCGGGCGATGGGGTCGCCATATCCCTACCTATGTATTATTCTTAATACTATTATTATCAGTATTAGTATTATTTAAAATATTTAAAATATATTATTCTAAATAAGTATTATGAGTAAGGTAAAATGTTTATTTGGGCAAAATACACAGTTTTTAATTTACAAGAGGTACTTGGCAGTATTTGACGAAATATGATTCTTAAATCTTAAATCTATGATGCGCGAAGTAGTGGGGGCAACTTACGAACGAAGATTAGTTGAAGCGGTCTTATTCGGAGAGGGCTTATTCCGAGGTTGCACTGTATATATTTATGAAACCTACAATCCCGGTCATCCTGACTACAGTTTGGCCCTAAACTGATACAAACTAACTGTATATGATACAAAAGTATTCGGAGTAGGCAGTACAAATCAACGAAAGCAGATCGTTGTGCCAGGGTTTCATATTGCATGCTTCCTATGTCCCTAATAGGCTTTTTGCGTTACCTGGAAGTTTTTAATATCTTTAAGAACATATCTTTCATTTCATAGAACTTTGACGACTTCGTACGAACCTTTATAACGTGGAGTGAGTTTTTTGAAACTCCAATTGTAGTTTGATATTTACGCGGTTCTTTATGTTTCTTGTTGTTAAACCACATAGTTAAAGCAAAGTCAGATTTATTTTCAGGAAGAATCTCTTATAATGTTCAAAGATGATCAGCGGTTTTAAGTTCTTTTAAGAAATAAAATTATAGCTTTAGAAGACTCGATAGGCAATATTTAATAGAAAATGGAACTCCCAACCGTAAGTGAATTCCACAAGGTACCTTATAAGTTAGCGAATTTACTTGAGCTTTAAGGGCGTGATGTTCTCATACCTTGTGGACTCGCGAGAGTTTCAACTTACTAAAACTTAGAGGAAATTGCAAGATACTCAACTCAACTCTTTATAAGAGATTTAAATGCGGTGACAATGAAATTGTTGATTTTCTCAAATGCAGTAACACAGAATACAGGCATGATTAACTAAATTCTGACGCAAAACGAAAGGTGTCGGTTATAAGAACCGTTTATCGTTCATTTGAATTTAATTATAATTCATGAATTAAACAATTCCGCTTGCCTTCACATTGATTTAAATAACAATCTAAACAACATTTACATCAATAGGCAAAATACTTAATTTTGTGATAGATCGCTTATATGTAGAACTTGCAATTTTGATGGTCACTACTTGTGTGTGTCCATGCTTGCTTGGATGAACCTCAAGGATCCGTCTTAAAGCCTATTTTGAAGACGGATATTGCTCGTCTACTTTCAAAGCTAAAGCACCCTTCTGCACCGAGGGAGTACATTGATTCCATTTGTAAATGTTCTGATAACGTTGCAGACATTCTTGGGACCATCTTGTCCAACATCTGCCGCGGGAGCTAACAGCTGGATAGGCGTGTTACCTGTGAAAAAAATGTACTCGTCTCCTCGTATGTGAGAAAATGATCTCTGATAATGCGTTTAAGATGGAATTTCACTGATATAACTCCAGCCTTCCACTTCCTTCCGAAGTGAGGGGCTGCCGGTGCGTTAAAGAGCCATTGCGTTCCGTCTTTTGCCAGTAGAGAAGACAGTTTTCCAAGCTCTGCTGATAATGATGTAAACAAAGCTTGAAATTGCGCTTTAGCTCCTTTTAGGTTTGTCCCGCAATCTCTGCAGTGGCACAGATTCCTCTTCTAGAGGTGAACCTCTTGTAAGTTGCGACGAAGGCATTTGCGGTATAGTCTGTGACCAATTCCAAGTGGTTAGCTAAAGAGGAATGATAGACGAAACGAGCAATATATGTTTTGTAATTGCGAGCCGCCCGCCCTTTCCAAGTTTTAAGATTCACAGGTCCAGCGTAGTCTACTCCTGAATGACTAAACGGACGGAAAGGCGTTATCCGATTGGCAGGCAATTGTCCCATTAACTGAAGGGCTCGCTTTTTACGAAATCTTGCGCATCAAACGTATTTTCATATATAGACACTGACTGAAGCCCGTCCACCAAGAATCCATAAGTTTTTTCTTATATATGCCAAATTATCCTGAGTTCCTCCATGTAGAGTACGCTGCTGAGCATCAGATGAGAGACAAAGCAGAGACAAAGGAGACTTTAGGCAAAATGAATGGATGTCTCGAATTAAGTGGAAGCAAAGATGCTTGGAGACTTCCTCCAAGTTGCAGAACTCTTCGAGAATTATTAAAAGGTATTAAACGAGAGAGATGATGAGAACTTAGCAAATATAAGAGTTTATTCTTTGATAAGAGTTTATGCTCTTTTTCAAATGAGGATCTTTGGGTGACCTGAACCCAGGATTGGTTAGGTTCTTCTAATTCCTGCGTTGTTAGTGGAGTTTTTAAAACAGAGTCTGCTATTTTTTTTAACAGAGTATGAATCTTTTGCAGAAAGCTGTGATCCGTAAAAGCTTATTCAGGTTAGAATTTTTGTGTCAAAAGTTCCCAACAGGTGTTCATATGCGTAGCCTATTCATTGTAGTAGCCAATGCTAAAACTGGACGTTCTTTTACGTCTTTTCATTAGAAATCTCGAAATGAGTGGGCCATGATTAAGGAAAAAGTTAAAGCCAATTTGGACCACTCCACCAAATAGAATGCTGAGAAAGCTGACTTGGAGTCGGCCCTCGCGTGGCGCAATCAGCAGGATTTTCGTTTCCAGGTATACAATTCTTTTGATGGGTGCCAGTTTTGTATTGGAATAAAGCAGTACTGTTTGCACTTTTCCCGATTGCTCTGTGGATATCAAGTAAACGAGAGCAACAAGAGCTTGTTGAGAAGCATCACGGAACCCACGGTTTTCAATGGAACCATGTGAATGAATCAGAATTTGGGCTCCGATGCATTCCAAGAGCGTGAACAGTAGCAGACTGATCAATCGGAACAAAAGTTGGAATCGTAAATTACGACCCAAGGCCAGGGCATCCAATACTTCTGGCCGTGTGTCGTATACTATTTTTCTTCATCCCGAGCCGAAAGTACGTTTAATAATTAATGTTAATTAATAAAATGCATTGTCGGCTGCTAGCTCGTGCTCGTCTATATCTATATCAATGCTTTTTCTTTTGTTGTCTGCATCAGCGCGCCCTCCCAGCCACCTCGCGTAGCGCCGCGCGATGTGTTTTGCTTTCGCTACTGCTCTCGGTCAGCCGAGCGGATGCATGGGATTCGGTCGCCTGCCCGGCGTTTTCAAAGCCGAGGCGGAGCGGAGGTTTTTCTGGTCGGGCGGGTATCAAAAACACATATAAAAAGTAATGAAGCATATTGAACAAGAAACTTTAATGCAAAAAGTAATAAAAATTGTAAGAAAATATAATAAAAAATACAGTTAAAAGTAAAAAATTGGTCAAAATTTACACGTACAAGTTAAACTTTATTAATGTAATAATGGTAACATATATCATTATTAACATTTTACGCACAGTTCATGTCACGACACGAGCGTCGTATGTAGAATATGTATGTATGTATATCAGTTGAATCAGCATGATCCGGTTGGATCACGGTACTGAGCGTTGCTACCATGATCCGTTGGATCATGGTTGCTACATCAGCGAGCCACAAAAATCTCGCAGCCAATTAGACAGCGCGTTAACTCTAGCACTTCGCAAAAGCCACTGTTGCCGGACAGAAATGCGGCCGGGAAGACGTTCTTTCGGCTAGGGGCAAAGAAAAAAGTTGTTTGGCTGATGGTATACTTTGAAAAATTCTTGGTTCGTTACTTGTATTTCTAACCGACTTTGAACATCATCTACACTTCGCGGCAACGTGATCTGAAGAGCAGATTGAAACATTTGCTTGACGAAGCTTTGGAAACTCTTGAAGCCTGGTTAGCAGCTTGACCACTAGAGGTAAAGTGAGCTTTGGCTGTTTGCTGACGAGTCTGAGGTACAAACCCCCGAGCTTTCTCTACAGCTTGCATCATTCGTAATATCGTCATTAAAACTCGTTATCGACAGGGCGACCAAGCGTTTTCAAGAATCTGGAGATTTGGGTAATCGTAGTATACAGATTTTTCATCGTCACTGCAGATTCCTTTGCCATTCTTTTAACCGTAATTGAAGAATATAGAGCTGAATTTACTAGCAAGTGTTTATTCTAATAGAAAGGAATGCAGTTGAATCTATATTTTTCAGCAGATAGGAAGCATTACCCTTTATGCTTTGTTTAATATAATGTTATTTCCACATTGGGATCACATTTGGTTTGGATTGACGGGAGATCGTGTGTCTTTCTAAATTCTTTCCAGAAAAGAACTCATTCTTTCAAGAGCTTTCAAGTATACTTCTCGAGAAGCTTCGAATAAATTCTCTTTAAAATAGGACTTTCCTAGTAGACGCTCCTGATCAGATGAAATTAATTATCTCATTGCGATTTTTATCGCATCGTTCTTCAGAGAGATTTTATTCCATACCTCATTGAGCGCGATCCGATGGGTCTAGACTCGGTGAGAGGAAACGTTCGCTGTACCAACAATCATTAAGTTACTCATCGCACTGGCGATGAACTGCATGTTAGAGATGATTGCTCATCTATGTGAGTCTCAATGTGGTTTACATTCATTTCGAAAAACAATCACTTTATCCGGCTCGAAGGCACACAATCACAAGAAAAGTCACATTTATTTTCAGGAATAATCTCTTACAATGTTCAATGATGATCAGCGGTTCTAAATTCTCCTAAGAAATAGAATTATAGCTTTGCAAGACTCAATAGGCAATATTAAATAGAAAATAAAAATCCCAACAGTAACTGAATTTCACCAGGTACCTTCTAATCTGGCGGGGTTACTTGAGCTTCAAGGGCGTGATTTTCTCATACCTTGTCGACTCGCGAATGAGTTTGAACTTACTAAAACTTAAAGGAAATTGCAAGAGACTCAACTTTTTGTAAGAAACTCAACTCTTTGTAAGAGACTCAACTTTTTGTAAGAGATTCAAGTCAACCCTTTGTAATTGACTCAAATGCGGTAACAATTAACTCATTGATTTTCTCAAATGCGGCAACACAGAACTCGTAGATTTTCTCAAATGCTGTAACACAGAATTCGTTGAATTTTTCAAATGCGGCAAGAAAGAACTGGGTTCTTTGTTTTCAGTTAGAAAAAACACTTAGAATCGTCAGACATAATCTTAGCTCAGAGACCGTCGAGAAACTGAGGCTTGGTAAGGACAAAGTCAACGTTCTCATATCAAACCGGCCTCTGGAAAGGTCCTTTGTCGAAACTCATGATCATATAAGTAATAATTTTACCAAAGTTTATTATAACTTGATAATCGAACACTAACTTTTCGAAGTATGCTTTATTATAATCTTGTGATTTCCTATTTTTATTAGCCGCTTTAGACCTAATCTGTTAAAGATCGCGGGTATCTTCTTCGCTGTGTTTAGCCTGCTCTGAATACTCAGCCACAGGATCGATTACTGAACCTCTCTTTGGTTTTCTCTAAATAATAACCTGCTAGGGCTTGCACCTATAGTGCTATGGGCGATATTGTCTACACTCTAAGAAAAAGTCTATTAACAGTAAAATTACGTTCCGTTCAGAATGCGTCCTTTGGAATTAAGAAGATTTCTTTTGTCCATCAATAGAATCGTTTCACTGTTCAAAGACTTATCCGTTAAATGCAAAACGGAAGTAGTTTTACTGTAAAAAGATTTCTTTTTACTTTGAAAAGAATTCCTTTAACTATTCAAGGATTTCATTTGTTTGGCTAGCGGAGAAAGTGCGCCTGCGTATGAGTGAATATCGTTTAGCACACGATTTATTTATTAATTGATAAATGAAGTAAAAAAACATGCGAAATAATGTAGAAAATGGATTTATTCAAAAAATTAGCAATCCGAGGTTGTGACGCGAAAACTTTGGAAGGTACGTGTACTAAAAGAACAATTTCTGATCTGCATAACCTCACCTGATATCAAACAGTAAGTTTTATTTTAACGTACAAATTATTCTTTCTTTGGTCCGACAATAGATTTCACTTCAAGATCAAAGGAAATCCTTTCACAGTTAAAGGATAGCATTTGAAAGGACAATCCTTTAACTGTGAAAGGATTTCCTCTCATGCCAATTTGGAATGGAAAATCCTTTAACAGTGAAAGGAATCGTTTGACAGTCAATAGTCTGTTTTTAGAGTGTATAGCAAACTCCTGAGGACAGATCGGAAAGAAAGTTTCGCTAGGATTGGGTTTATTACACGATTAACGTTCGGTCGTGGCCTACTATAGTTTCTAAAGTGTTCAATTAGAAAATTTACCGTTCATTTTGTTTCTGTGGCTTTGACAGGATAGAGTATGGCAAACTTTGTGTAAGTGTGGATAATTACAAGTATGTGTTGCTTCGTTGCGCTTTTCTTATTAAGCGGACCTAGGTAATCTACATGATGTGTTAAAAAATGCGTTTCACCTTTCGGAGTAAGGGTTAAGACAACCCTGACTCTTCCCCGCAGAAGGGGAAAATGCATTTGAGACAGTTCGCTACGTAAACTTTAATTTTCTTTACAATGTTCGGAAACCAGTAATTACTTAATATCGCTTTAGACGTTTGTTCAGTACGGAAGTGACCAAGTTCGTGGTGATATTTTCTCAAAATATGATTTTCCATTTTTTCAGGAACATACAACAAAATATCATTTTTGCGTTTTCTATAAATCCATCCATTCCCCATTTCAAATAATTTATCTTTTGATTTTTCGAGCTTTTTGCAGAGATCTCGAATTTAAAGATCACGGTTTTGACAAATTACTAGGTTTGATTCACGAGTCTCCAGGTCGGTGCTCGAGAGTTTTGTCAAAAGTTTCTAGTTCGAGAGCCCATCCGTAAATTCGTCTATGAATATCTTTTTTATCTGATGTGAGTTTTAGAGCTTTACAATCCGTAACGATTTTGAAATGCATGCCTTGGAGATAAATCCGGAAGCGTCTCAAGGATAGATTTACTTTCCGGTACTGAGGTTCTTTTAGAAAAATAAAATATCGGCTGAAATAAATTATCTAATTTTCGCTGAAGCAGAACTGTACCGAAGCCCAACTTGCTGGCATCGCAGTGCAACTGCGTTTCGTCTTTGGTATTGTAGATGCTTAGAGCAGGTGCTTCAACAAGTTTCGTTTTAAGTTGCTCTATTGCTTGTAATTCCTCAGCACTGAATTGGAAAAATACGTATTTTTTTGAAAGGTCATAAACCGGTTTGGCTAAAGCAGATAAACCCTAAATGAACTTGCGGAAGTAAGAACATAACTCCAAAAAGGTTTTCACTTTTCGAATATTCTGAGGTGTGGGAAAGTTAATGACTGCTTCTACTCCCTGATCTGTTGGACTCATTCCTTCGGCTGAAATTTTGTACCCTGAATACTCCAATTTAGTTTGAGGGAATTTGCATTTATCTAAACGCAATTGCTGTTTGTTATCAACCATCAAATTGAACACTCGTTTTAAGATCATTAGATGATCTTCCATAGATGCGCTCACGACTAAAATGTCCAAATAGATAACGATATCACCGGATTTAATTAGTTTGTCAAAAAGCTTTGTTTATAAACCTTTGGAATGTTACGGGGCCTGTTTTGAGACAAATGTCATTTTCAAGTATTCAAATTGACCAGGTGGTGTAATAAAAGAGGTATATTTAATTAAATCCTTAGCTTTGATCGTAATTTCCATTCAGCTGACACGTGTCCAAACTTACTACAATTGTAGCAACGTCAAGATGAATTTTTTTTCATTCAGGTTTCGTATCCTTTGATTAAACTTGAAAGTTTGACGAAGGGGTGCTCCGTTTGCTCTCGTGCATGACCTTGACGTCGTCTTTTAGGGAAATTTTCTCGAAGGCTTGAAGAAGGTCTCTCGTCTCAACAAAGAGTTGAATTGGGGCTTGATTCCTAAGCGACGAATCCGGTATCCATCCACAATATAGTCGGAAATATCCACTTTGTCAACAAAAGCTGCATTCGCCAAAATAATCTTTTCATGAAAATAATCATTAAATGATACAGAAGTTTTCCAAGTGCGAGTTTCGAATTTTTTGCGAAGGTCTAATCGGTTTTGATGATGGCCAAACATGTTTCTTAGCTTGATAAAAAGGTTTGTTACTATCATTCCAATGAACTCAGATTTGGAGTGTAACCATTTTTGACCCTTTCCCTTAAGTTTAATGCTCATCAATAATCGTCCATTTGTGTCGTCTAGCTCGCACGTGGTACGCAGGCGGAGGAATTGCTCTTTCCACTTTCGCAGTTTGTGTCGTTGCCATCAAAGTCACTCAGAAGGTTTTCTATGGTGTTCGCATATATGTGACCTGGTGGTTTCTAGATTTGGAGGTTAGCTGGAGAGGCGCGCAGAAGCTCCAATTCACGGCTTGCGAGCTCCAGCTCTCGCTGCATCAAATCGCGTTTCTCTCGACTGATATTGAGTCGAGGCCAAGTGTTTCAGCAGCCTTCTCCGCTGCTTTGTATAGAAACTCTCCGTTATCCACTTTTTCGTGTTTTATGGCCATATTTGGAAGAGGGTCTCTTCTATTTGCGACTATATGTGCTGCGCCAAGAATGATTCTGTTGCGAAGACACTGGCATTCCGAGGCCATCTTGACGGCGTGAGATATAACGTCGCGGAACAGACGACTTAAGGTGCAAGCTTTTTTTTATGTGCATAATCTTACGTGGCCCGCTATCGACGTATCTGAGCTCGTCTTTTGTCCATGGAACCACTCCAAATAAAATCCCATGTAAAATACATAAGTGACCTTATGCTTTCGATATCCAGGTTCTCTTGGAAATCACGAAGTGAGAGAGATAGTGGCAACCGTGTGGCAAAATAAGAGATAAGATGGTAAATCTGATTTTCTAAAGGAGCATCAGTCTCTTTATGCATCTCACTATGCGTTGATGAACCTTCAACCTTTACAACAGAGAAACGCTTGTTCTATGGGAGGTTGAATCAAAAGCTTTCCGGTAATTAATTCAGGCGATCGACAGGTAGCGCTGGCAGGATGCTGCGTCCTTGCAGACACACCTTTCGATGAGCAGGTTTTCCGGACATCCTACTACGCCTTTGTTTGAGCCGCGTTGTTCATACATCTTTTGCCACACAGATCCGATTTTCCGAACAATTCTACCATACAGGATAAATGTAAAGATATTATACAGCATGTTCAGACAAGTTATTAGCCTGTAATTCTTAGCGTCAGACAATTCATCCTCCTTCGACAGGAGCACTGTGCGCCCTTCCACTAACCACACCGGAATAGGCTTTACCCTCTTTAGATATGAGGTGAAAATGCGGTCCAGATGCTAGTGGATTGAAGGAAACTTCTTCCACAAGAAGCTCTACACCATCTGGTCCCGAAGCAGAATGGATCTACTTTTTTCTTCATGCTTTTTTCTTATACTTATACTTTCCACTTATACTTTTCTCTCTGCTTTAGTCAGTGGATGCTGGACTTCGTAGATTTCTTCCCAAAATACCTCGACATCCTCTGTTTTGGGCGGGTGATCCATAGTAACTGGAGGGTTTCGGAAAATTCGAGATGGGTCTAAGACTTCTCTCCTAGCGTCAGATAGTACTCGTACCCGCAGGGGCGTGTGAAAGCAGAGTGCTCATAACTGACTGCTTTCGTATTGAACAAACTTAAACCTCATTCTCGAGGAAAACGTCCACCAGAGTAAGTACCACGGAGCTTGGCTTGGCCGCCCGGGCCCATCCGACATTGTTTGCCGGACTTAGCTTCACCGCCCGACCGGGCCTTTGTTATCTTTTGGCGTTTACGCCTTTTCAACGACTGTAAGTCAATCGAATAAACCCCTGCTGTTACATTTACTTGTGTCTCGTTCTTGAATTCTTCTGTCTCGGCGTGCCACCCTATCCCGCAGTTGTGTGGCAACTATGTTCGTGAACATAGTCACAAACTTGGCGCTCAAACAAACGGTAAAAAATACTCCCGTAACTCCAAAATGCCTCCAAATCGAGAGTAAAAGTCAAGGAATGAAATAATGAATATGTAAAATTATTAAATCGAGTTGCATGCATGACAAAAGAGAAAATTCATATGATTGAATATATATTCAAAAATTGATTTATGTTTGTTAGAATTTTGATAAATTAAATGGTTGATAATATTCTTAAAATAGTGTCATGTAGTACGGGTAGGAATATATAAATATATATATATATATATATATATATATATATATA